>JAXCLQ010027043.1:0-28479 GCA_035584115.1 Cedrela odorata
TTCACATTCTTAGAAAGTTCACTCTGCAATTATTCATTTAATTGAGTGGTGCATCTCTCTCTCTCTCTCTCTCTCTCATTGTTGCCATTCAACTTCCTATAGGGGAATTGTTTATGGGTGCTAAATTTACCATGCAATTTTAAGCTTTTGCTTAAATCTTGATTCTGGTTGGTATATCAGCTGTCAGCTTATCACATGTCCTATAATAGTTTCCCCGAGGAGTTACTTGCATATGAGATCAATTTTTGTTCCTCCAGTGGCAGGCAGGATCAAGACAGCAGTCTCTTCCCAGTGAATTTGAACCAGATAAAAGCAGCTGGGGTTGGAATTGGTTGGAGAGATGGATGGCTGTTCGCCCTTGGGAGAACCGCTTTCTTGACATTAATCTCAGAGATGGAGTGATGATACGTGAGAATGGATCTGCTGAGAATACGAATGGCTCCAAACCTCAGATAAAATCTTCTGGCAAGAAACCAATTGCATCAAATCTTCACTGCAACATGTCAAATCAGAAAACAGGTCCATCTCAGTCTGATGGCAGTAGTTCTTCACCTGGTATATCAGCAGGCATGCAAGAACCAACCACAACACAGTTTGCCAAGCCGAAGTCCAAGCCATCTCTTGAAGATCTGATTGAAGAAGCCAACTCAAGACCTGCTGGTGTCGGTTCAAGATCCCACAGCAACCCAAAAGAGAGATTCACACAATCAGATAAACCAGCAAAGAAGCGTTTGTCTCTGCCCAACAGTGGTAGTTCTCTTTCTCTTCCTTCTGTTACATTTAGGATCTCTTATCCCACAAGTTTAAATGAGGTGGGCCTTAATCCTCATACTTGAGCAAGTGTGCATTAGCAGACAAAAAATGCATGATGCAGAAAGTTAATTTGATTTAGTGTTTCCTTCTATTGGATAATCATTTCTTTTTCTTCAAATTTCTTATCAAGTTTTATATCAAAATCAACAAAGTGTTTAGCTGCCAATTTCCCAAAGTATCTGACACGTCTTGTGCATGAATTGCCTTGTCTATGATGTGCTGGCACTTCTCATGCATTTTATTAATGCCTTGTTTGTTTGGTTCAAGCAGCAGGGACTCCTGGAACTCAGACAGCCAGGAATGGTAGAACTGTTGCCAAAGCAACACCTGGCCCCAATAAACCCGTGAGTAGCAAAGCCAAAACTAATGGAAGAAGGGATTCCAACCCAACAAAATCAGTTCCACAGTGTGTTGATCTGTAGCTATAAGAATCCAATGGAAGGGGTTGATCCATTCAGGTGCTCCTGTTTCGGTATTGTATATATAGAGTCACATTACGAGGAGATGTGACGACATTACTTGTTTTCGGGTGAAAAAGAATTGGTGGTTTCACCATGGAAGAGTTGGGTTTATATTGGCAGAGGGAGGGTTTGAGGTTATTGGTTTGGGCTTGTGACAGAATAATATCAGAAGATTTGGTGAGACTTTTGTAATGTGGCTTTTATTAAAGTGTTGTTAATTATGTGTTATTTATTATTTCAAATGTATGGTATCCTGCGGAACAGTTATCCTTTTATATCTATTTCTTTGTCAATTATCAGCTTTATCAACAGTCAGATTATGCATGAAAATATGAGATTAGGGAGGGAAATGGTGTGAAAGTGATGATTGAACTATGTATGTATAGTTTTTATTCTTTTGTGAGATAATTCTTCAAATCATTTTCAGGTGCCAAGCTATCTTCAAGTTTGGACAAATCAGTACGGTCAAAAATGATTTTATCGAGTTTGGTGTTTGAATTTGACATTGTGAATTAACAAATCGTTGTCATTTTTAAAAATTTTGAATGTTACATAAATTCAAAAAGAAAAAAGAAAGAAGAGGATTGATTATTGAGGCACAAAATGTATCAACTTGGTGATTGAGTTATTGGGCAATGAACAAATCCTAAATAGAAGCCAAGATTCTTTTATTCTTTTCTCTACGCCGCATTATTAATAATTTATTTCCATAAAAAAATAACTAATTGAGATAATTTATTTTCAAAAGATTGATTACTGAGGCACAAAATGTTTGTATTTTTTTTTTTAAAAATATTGTGAAAAACAAGATATTAATATAAATTATTATAGTAATATTATATTGTTATTATTATTATTATATATTTTATATAATTTTTTTACTCAAACAAAAATATAAAAAATATAACAATTACATAATGTACAGAATTTTAAATATGCAATAGTAGTAATACAACTTATACATTTAATAGGATCTTCGAAACATTTAAATTTAATGCATCTTTAATTATAATATTAATTAATGAATTATAAAAGAAATAAACTCTAGATTAATTAAAATCTCATCTAACTCTCCTTTCTTTTCCCGCGCACTTTCGCCGTTAAATTTAACGACGAAAGTCATCATCATGACTTATCAATCTATCTTAGAGGTGGCAAAGGGGTGGGCTGGCCAACTCGGCCCATGAAATTAAAATCTATCAAGACTTACGTGTCGAGTCGGACTCACTTAGAAAACATGTAGTCTGACACGGCTCATAAAATTCAGTCCACGTGAGCCATATTAGACCTGGTTCAACCTGCGGGCCAATGTCAATTTCAAATATTTAAAAATTTTTTCGATAAAAAATATCGATATTATTTTGTCAATGTATTGATTTGGTTGAATTTGTAATTTTTTTAAGTCTTTAACTTAAAGATATCGATTTGGTTAAATTGTAATTTTTTTTAAAGTCTTTGACTTGAATGTATTGATTTTTTTTTCTTATATGTATCGATCTGGTTCAAGTTATAATTTGTTTCGAACTTTTTGACTTAAAAGTATTAATCCGTTATACTTTACATATCGATCTCTTCTTTATGTATCGATCCTCCAAGTTTCATGTATCGATCCGTTAATAATAAAAAAAGTAAAGTAAAATAAATATTATAATATAAATAATAAAAAATATTAAATTAAACGAGCTTGTGAGCCATGAGTTAGGCCCGAGCTCAGCCCATGACGGGCTTGGCTTTGGCCTGGGCTTGTGACAAGCCCCTAATTTTAGGCCCGATTAGACCTTTTAATTAGTTAGACCATGCTGCCATGGTCGGCCTGGCTCTTTTGCCATCTCTATTCATCATTCGTCTAATCATCTCCTTCTCTTCCCCTTCTCCCTGTTTACTTCACCTTTCATTTCTCTCTTCACACTCTTAGCTACTTTCACTTCTATTTTTCTTCGCCTTTTTCTCTCTCAGAAACCTTTATCCTAACCCTAATCTCCTAATTTCCTTCCTATTTTAAAAAATTGCTCGTTACCCATTTCCCTATTTCTCCATTTCCTTACTTTATAATTTTCTCAAATCTACTTGTTTTGTCGTTTTCTTTTCTCCTTTCTCTTCTCGCCTCGTGTATTCTCCCTCCTAGCTTTCCCTTTGCCCCACTAATTCCTCTCTCCAATGAACTCGACGACCTCTCATTCTTCAAACACATCGCTTCCTTTTCCTCTTTCCCCCGTCTCTACTCCCCAAATCCCAAACTCAAAATAACTTTTCTCTTCCTTACTAATTCTGACCTATATTTCACCTTACTTTGGAATAGCTTCTTCAAGAAAGTCAATCAAGATCTTTACAACATCTAAATCTTCGCTGAACCCACTACCAATATCACTTTCCCACATTTGGTTTTCAAATCTAAACTCATTAGCTCCAAAAGCACCTACTGCGCATCTCCTACGTTCATCTCTGTCGTTCGTCAGCTTCTCGCCACTGTTGTCTCTCCTCCCTAAATCCCTAAATACCATATCTTTCACTCTTTCTCTCCTTTCATCTTCATTTCATATTGCAACTTTCTTCTCATTGCAAGCAGCTTTGAAGAAAACGAAACTTTAGATTTTAAGCAAAAACGATCTGCCTAGGCTCCTTTTCTTCTTCAATCAAGAACTGGTAAATTTCTATTATCCTTGTAAATTTTTTATTTTTGTCAAATTTTAGTACTCTTGGTTGATTGAGGTGAATGATGAATAGCCTTCTAGGGTTAGAGATCTTAGGCAAATGCTTCATGAGTTGATGATCCGAAGCAGCTCTTGATGTTTTATTTTTCTATCTTGTGAACAGAGATGTGTTTTGTTTCAAGTGATAATGAAATTGCTTTCAAGGGAAACAACTCTGAAGAAGAGCCGATTGTTGTTTCTACCTCTTCCCCTATCTAAGAGGCAAGGAGACACATTACACCTTTTTAAGCGAATTGGTTCCCTTCTTCCGTTACAAAGTCAGACTTAGAAGCTTACACCCGTTGTTACTACATTCCTGAGGGAATTTACTTTAGGGTTCTTGAGGAGGATGAACTTTATAGTTACTCTCTTGACGGTAAAATTTCCTTCAATGAAGAGTTATTTCACTTTGGGATCAAACTCCCACTTTAGGACTATTTTATTAAAATCTTCGAGTCTTTTAGTATTGTTCCCTACCAAGAAAATCTTAACAGTTAGAGAATTTTATTGGGTTTATTTATTTTGTGGAGTCAGATTTTGGATTTCACTCCCTCAATTGAGGAGATTGAGTACATGTACTCTCTAAAAATGAACCTAATAAAGAACTCTGGATGTTATTATCTTCAAACCTATCCTGGAAAACATAATCCTATAATGGGAAACCCATCCTGTAATAAGATTGGAAGAACAAGTGGTTCTTTGTTGGTAGTGACTCGAACCTCAATAACAACATCCAGGTGCCTAGATTATTTGGGGATGCAATCACCTGGAGTGAATTGCCTGAGCTTAGTGCTTGAAATTTGGAGAGGGTTGAGATGGCTAGGTCTTCGACATCCAACCAAAGATCTCTCATTTATGATGACGATCTGATTTCATTAGGGCATTTGAATTTTTGTGTTTCCAAGGGTCAATTGGCTTCAGAGAAGGCCCAAGCTGGTAAACATCTTTTTCTTCTTCTCTCATGTGTTGAATTATGTTATATGATCTCAGTGTTACTCTTTCTTTTACAAGAGAGATGGCCCCAAAGAAACCAGTGTCGAACGCTCGTAATGTACTGAGGCAATTGGCTAAGGTTAAGAAGGCTAAGAAGGTTTTCCAAACTCCAAGGATTGGAGCTGGGTCTTCTGCTCCTAAAAGTTTTGCTGGGATATCTGCTTCCTCTAATGTTGTTGGGCCTTCTGGCTTTAGTAAAATTCTAACTTCTAAGAGAGGAGTTGTGATCTAAGGTGACTTACTATCTCCTCCTACCCCTAAGATGGACAAGGAGAAGCTCAAGAGAAAAGTTGATGCAGTGGTAGAGGATGATAGGCCGAGGCAAAAGAAGAGGTCTTCTGTTCGGAGAGTTGAGAGGGCCATTGTGATGCCTCAACTTATCCCAAAAGACCTTCCCGAAGATAAATGAGAATTCTTTACCTATTTCCTTCCTTGCATTAACTAGCAATTTTTAGAGATTAGCCTCAAATACTTAGAGGCTCTTGTTGGTGCTTTGGCTCTAAGACTTTTGGAGTATTTGGTGAGGTGGTTGAGTCGAGTGAGTTGATTCTTATTTTGTATTTGAAAGAAAGAGACTCATTTTATTTCTTCTAACGTTTGATCATTTTTGTGTTGACTTATCCAGATCTAATATGTGGCTGAAGTGCATCGAGACACCATTGAGGCTGCTTCCTCAGGGTTGTTAGAGTTTATTCGATTGGCCACTAAGGCCGAGGAGGCAGAGAAAAGCTTGGCCTTAAAGATGACAAATTTTAAAGTTGAGAGGGAAGAATGGGCTAGGGTGAGTATGCTTGAATATTACTTGAATGAGTCGAGGTAGGAATGCTAGAGGCTTCGCTGAGAATCTGACAAAAAGTGTTAGGAGTTGGAACAATGCTTGAAAGTTGAGAAGAAGAGATTTGTGCTTCTGGCCACCAAGCTTGAAGAGGCCGAGGGGATGGTTGAAGCCATTGTTTGTGAAAAAGGTTAATGAAGGAATTAACTTAACCTGTGAAACATTTCAGAGTTGATATCCAGATATGAACCTGACCTGGTTATATGAGGTTTTGGGACGTGCACCTCTATCCTCTAGTGAGGACTCTTTGGATAATGACTCATCAGTTGACATCTTCCATGAAGGGGTTGCTCACTTTAATATCAAGGTTCTTTCTACTTTTCTTATTGACCTAGAGGAAGTTCTTTCTATAGAGTCGACTGATGTTCCTCTTGTTGAGCTGACTTATGCTCCTCTTGTTGAGCCAACTAATGTTCATTTTGTCGAGCTGGCTAGTGCTCTTTCTGCCGAGCTGGCTAGTGCTCTTTCAGATCTGACCAACCCTTCAGCCGATCTGACCAGCCCTTCAGCCGATCTGACTAAATGAATTTAATACTTTTGATTTATATAAATCTTTGTGTTGTTTTGCTTCATTTTCACTCTTAGTACTCTGTACTTAGTTTAATTTACAGAACTTAATTATTGTCAAAACTAAGAATGCTTTTAAAGGAAAATCTGACCTGAATTAAAAGCACAAAATTTTTCTTTAAAATCTATCTTCTAATTTTCACATCTTAGAAAGGATATCTTCGAGCAGGAAATATATTGGCTGTTGGTATGACTTAGCTTTAAGGTTTTTGTTGATGCAGCAAAAATCCTACTTTGGACTTAGTACACCAACACCAATTTTCTTTTTTTGATTGAATGTCGCTTAACTTGAAATCACAATGAAACCTAAAGGGGTAAAAGTCAGTTGTTTAACGAAAATCTTTTGATACTTAAGTCAGAGTTTTGCTTTATGATATGAGAGAAAAAAGAGAATGACAAAAACAATATCAACTCTAAACTTAAAATTAAGTTATCAAGTTTAGCTTATAATTTATCATGTGTACATAATTATCCTTGGCCTCATTTTATAGGTTGCTTTTAGTCTCTCAAATTTGGTAGAACTTCATAGAATCTGGAAATAGTGATCCCCTCGTACAAGAATCATGGAAATTTCATTTGATTAGCATCGACTTTTCGAATTTTGCAAGATTTTGAGCCATTTTTGCAGAATATGTCTACCAGGCTAAGGATCCTTATTATGGAATGAGCCCTACTTGCAGAATACATCTACTAAGCCAATAATCTTTATTATAGAATAATCTAAAAAGAATTTGGAAAAAAATAAATTTTCCCTTGATACATAATTATTAAGAGGTTTCGAAAATCCTTGTTTAAGACTTCTTTATTTACCTAAGATGAGCTTAAACTGTGTTGCATATCTGAGACCTTTATTAAGCTGCTATCAATACCTCCATATTAGAAGAGGTCTTGGAATTAATACCTAAACCCAATGCCTTCTTTCTAACCTTAGGAGGTCTCATCCCTCATTATACTTGGGGTTCTTGTTATCCTCTGAACATTGTCTTTGGGCTTAGGGCAGGCCTAAGGCTCTTCTTTTGTCCTTCTTAAGACGTAAACTTGGACCCACAGCTTATTGAGCTTTTTTCATGCCCCATGCTACATCCCTAACATCAAACCCCTAGTTTTAGTAAAAAAAAAAATTGTTTTGACAAAAACTAAAAATTTTGAATTTAAAAGGTAATCCTGTCCATCAACTTTAAATGCCTAATTTAAAATCCGCCAGCCTCCATCCACGCCGCAGTTCCTTACTAGTTCAATAGATCATGTCTTTTCGGGTCCTAAAAGATCTTCCTAGCCCTCATAATTGTCGCCTCATTTCACATTTATAAGGATAATCCTCTAACTTCTCATCTAACGTAGCTTCATCTCATCCGTTGATATTTCTTTCGTATCAACAGTTATGGTTTCTTTGCTTTCCTAAATACATTTTCTTTTATTACTTTTTCGTTCCCTTCATCTTCATTCCATACTGCAGCCTTTTTCACATTGCAAGCATTCCTGATAGACGTTAGACTTCGAACTTCAACCAAGCTTTCTCTATTTAAGCCATCTTTCTTCCTCAACCACTAACTGTTAAACCCCTGTTGTTTCTTTTAACTCTTTATTTTTGTTGGATTTTTGGTTGATTAAGGCAAATACTAAATAGTTTTCTAAGGTTAGAAACTTTTAGGTAAATATTCCACGAGTTGTTAATAACCCGGAGCAACTCTTGATTTTTTGCTTTTCTCTCTTATGAACAAAGATAAGTTCTATTTCAAGTGATAACAAGTTCGTCTCCAGGGTGAACAACTCTGAGAAAGAATTAGCTATCGTCTCTGCTTCTCCCCCTGTCCTGGAGGGAAAGAACTTAACGCCCTTTGAAGTGGATTAGTCCCTTCTTCTATTATGGAATTGGACTTAGAAGCTTACACCTTGTGTTATAACATTCCTGAGGGTATTTATCTTAGGGTCCTTGAGGAGGATGAGCTCCTTAGTTATCCTTCTAATGGCGAGATTTCATTCAATGAAGAACTATTTCACCACAGGGTTAGACTCCCTTTTTAGGATTACTTCACCAAAGTCTTTGAGTCTTTCAACATTGTGCCCTACAAACTGAACCTCAACAGTTGGAAGATTTTGTTGGGTTTATTTGTTTTGTGGAGTCAGATATTCGATTCTACTCCGTCAATTGAAGAAATTGAGTATATGTACCTCTTAAAAAAGAACCCAATAAAGAACTTAATAAAGAACCTTAGGTAGTACTATCTTCAAACTCGCCTTGAGAAGTGCAATTCGATAATTGGTAACCTGTTATGCAATAAGGACTGGAAGAACAAGTTGTTTTCGTTGGTAGTGACTGGAACCCCAAAAACAACATTTAAGTGCCATACTATTTGGGGATGCAAGCACCTGGAGTGAGTTGCCTAAGTTGAGTGCTCAAAGCCTGGAGAGGGTTGAAATGGCTAGGTCCTCAGCATTTAGCCTGAGATCTCTTCTCTCTAACGCTACAAAACAGATGACACCAAGATGAGACAACGCAATTCAATATATGAAAAAAGAAGAAAGAGATACTTACTAGCTTGGGTTTTCTCTAACACCAACTAGCTCTTAGACACACAAAAATTTACAAGACCTGATGAAATGGCCCCAAAAAGTGCCGAACACTCTTAAGGTGCTGAGATAATTAGCAAAGAGGAAGAAGGCTAAGAAAGACCCTTAGGCTCTAAAGACTAGGGTTAGATTTTCTGTCTTCAAGGGCTCTATTGGGATGTTAGTTCCCTTTAGTTTTGCTGGGTTTTCTAGCTTTGGTAAAACTCAAACTTTTAGTAGAGGAGTCGTGATCTAAGGTGACTTGCCCTTAAGATGGACAAAGGGAAAGGCAAGAGAAAAGTTGCAGCAATAGAGGGTAATGAGCCAAGTTTAAAGAAGGGGTCGTCTGGTCAAAGAGCTGAGGAGGATATTATGATGCCTTAGCTTACACTAGAGGACCTTCCCGAAGATAAGAGCAAATTCTTTGCCCATTTCCTTCCCTAGGTTAACTAGCAAGTTATGGAGAATAGTCCCAAGTATTCTGAAGCTCTTGTTGGTGCCTCGGCTCCAGGAATTATAGATTATTTTGTAAGGTGGATGAGCCAAGTGAGTTGATCTTCATTTTATGTTTGGAAGGGAAATTATTCCTTTTATTTATTCTAACTTCTGATCACTTTTGTATTGGTTGATTCAGATTCAATATGCGGCTGTAGTATATCAAGACGTCATTGAGAATGCTTCTTTGAAGGCATTGGAGTTTAGTAAGAAGGCCCTTAAGGCAGAGAAGGACTTGGTCTTGGAGAGAACTAAGTTTAAGTCTGAGAAGGCACAGTGGGCTTAAGAGATTGAAGAGCTTCAGGTTAGGGTAACTATTGCGAATTCTTCTTAGAAGGAGTCTAAAAAAAGGGTGAGCTCCCTTGAATTTGACCTAAACAAGTTGAGGGAGGAATGCCAGAGACGTATGCCTTCACCCCCTAATGAGGACTCTTCAGCTGACCTCCTCCCTTAAAAGAACACTCATCGTAATTTGAAGATTGTTTTTATTCCCCCTATTGAGCTGGCTATGTGCCTTCTGTTGAGTCGACTGAAGCCACTCTTACCGAGCTAGCTGAAGTCACTCAAGTTGAGCCAGCTACTGCTCTTTTGAATTTGACTAGCCATCCAGCTGACCTAACCCATTGAGAAATACACTTAATTTTTTTTTTCCGTTTGCATGTATAGAAATAATGTAATGTATTTTGTACATTTATAAATTTAATATTTTTGGTTTATATGAATCATTGTGTTACTTTGCTTTTCTTTCTGCACTTAGCTTAATTCACAGGACTTTACGATTATAAAAGCTAATAACACTTTAAAAAGAAATTTGACCTGAACTAAGAATATAATACATATCCACTCAGTCTTTTAATTTTTCACGTCTTAGAGGAGAAATCTTCAAGCATGAACCATTCTGGTTGTGATATGACTTAGCTTCTTTGATTTATTAAGTTTTGGGATACTATTACCCTGACTTGAACATATTGATTATGATCATCTGAGAACCGTTTGATCCTTTTATGTCTTGATTTCGTATTTAAGATTTAATCAAGTTTTAGGTTTTATTACTCTTAGACGAAGGCTGAACATAATTATCTGAAAACCATTCTGCCCTTGTATCTCTTGAGATCGTGTTCAGGGCTTATTCATGCTATAAACATAAGAATTGATCATATATAAACCCTTTCACTCTTGTACGTCCCGAGACCATACTCAGGGCTTATTTGAGCTATAACTAATATTGTCTCGAGAAAGAAGTTGGATTTAGTCATTCAGAAACCATTTCATTTTTATATGTCCTAAGGTCAGTCTCTGGACTTATTTGAACTATGGATAATATTACCTTAAGATGACTATAGAACTTTAACCATATAGAAACCATTCTTGCTCTTGTATTTCCTAAGGTCGTGCTTAGGGTTTATTTGAGTTGTGGATAATATTACTGTAGAGATAAGTAAGAAAGCTTAATCATTCAGGTACCATTTCGCTCTTATACGTCCTAAGGTAGTGCTCAGGACTTATTCGAGCTATGGATTATATCACTTTAAAATAATTGGTGAATTTTAATTATTCAGGAACTATTTTGCTCTTATACGTCTTGAGATCTTGTTTAAGGCTTATTCGATCTTATGGATAATATTACCTTGAGGTAAATGGAGAGCTAATCATTTAGGAGCTATTGTGTTTTTTTACGTTCTGAGATCATACTTAGGGGTTATTCGAACTATGGATAGTATTAGCCCAAGATGATCATAGAACTTAGTCATCCAAGAGTTATTCCGTTCTTGTATATCCTGAGGTTAGCCTCTGGACTTATTTGAACTACAAATAATATTACCTTTGGATGATTGTAACACTTAGCTATCTAGAAACCATTCTTGCTTTTATACGTATTGAGGTCGTGCTCAAGACTTATTCGAGTTATGGATAATATTACTCTAGATTTTTCGATTTCTTTGCCTCTTGACTTGGAGGTTTTGCTCACCAGTATATCCTTACTATCAGGATCATCTTGCTGATGGAAAATAATATATTTAATTATTTCTAGGGCAAAAAAGATTTTACATATCTTTAGTAATTCTCAAAGGTAATGTAACTTCAATTGCTTGGCATTCTATGGTTTCTTGATCTTACTTCCATCTGAAGATTCTAGTTTATAAATTATTGGCCTCAGAACCTAGATGACCTTATATAGTCCTTCCCAATTTACCCCGAGAACACTTTCTCTTGGTACTTTGGTATTCAAGGTGAGTTGTCTTAAGACTTAGTCTCCAACTTGGAAGGCATGATGTTGAACATGCTTGTTGTAATACCTGGCTACCCTTTGCTGGTAAGCCGCTATCCTTATTATCATTTGATCTCTTTTCTCTTTAAGTAAATTGAGCCCCAATCGTATGTTTTAATTGTTGACTACCTCATCATAGTTGCCGATCTAGAAAGTTAATACATCGATCTCGACAGGAATTACCGCTTCACATCCAAAAGTGAGATTGTAAGGAGTCTCACTGGTAGCAACCTTTAGAGTGATTCTATAGGTTCAAAGGACTTCAGAAAGTTTATCAATCCATGCACCCTTATGCTATTTGAACTTCTTCTTAAGTGTTTTCTTGATTACTTTGTTCACAGTTTTCATTTGTCCGTTGGCTTTTAGATGGGCAGGTGTCACAAACTTAAGGTTAATTGAAAAATCCTCACAAAATTCTCTGAAATTGGAGTTATTGAACTAGTTTTCGTTATCCATGATTAGTACTTGAGAAATTTTAAATCGAAAAATTATGTTCTGCTTGACGAATGTTGTGACTTTCTTTTTGGTGATGGCAGCTAGTGGCTCAACTTCTACTCACTTAGTGAAGTAATCAATGGCCACTATGACATGTCTTGTATTGGCTCGTATTTGGTCATTAGTTTATACATTTTTATTCTCTTTTAATTTAGTTGTTGCTTTTATTTATTATTAATTATTAGTAGTTAAGCTTCATTTTAATTTAATAACTTTAATAGTTAATTTATTTATTTTGAGTGATTTTATATTTTATTTTGTTGAGAGATATCATATTTGGTTAATTTTAAGAAGTAGCAGAAGCATATTAATATGGGTTTTGATGGAAAAATCTTGACAATACAAATTTAACAATGCAAGCGGTATGTCAATATAACTTCTGAGCGTTAAGTTATGAATTTTTGAACTTTAAGGAGTAAATAAAATTGAGTAAGGGATTAAATTAAAAATTACCTTATAATTTGCTAAAGGAGATTCACGCATAAATTTGCTTGCAAAAGCTTTTGGGCTTAAATCAAGAGTGGGCCCATAAGTTTAAAGTTAATTGTGTCTAGGCTTGCAATCAAAATTTACCTATAAAAAGGATAGGGTAGGGTAGGGTGGGGTGGGGTAAGAGGGTCTTCACGCCAATTAGGAGAAGAATAGATACTGCAATAGAGGGAGTAGCTACAGAGGAGCTACAGGAGAGTAGAATCTGGGTTTTTATTTTTATTTTTTATTTTATTTCTTGTTAGCTAATGTTTTATTTTATTTTATTTTCTAAATAACATGCATAACTAATTTATTTATAGTTCGGGTTTGCATTGAAACCCTAAACATAATTTATTGATATTAATTAATTAAATTTAAGTATTTTATTTGATAAATTTTTGTTCATTGTTTTAATTGAAAATTTATTATAAATTTCTAAGCTTGATTACCTTATGATGATGCTTTAAATTATTTTAGTAGATTCCCTTATTCTCGATCCATGGGATCTTCTGTAATTTGATAGATGAGGAGATGTTTGGATATCGATCTTTTCACCACGAAGTTGGCTAAGGCTTGTCCCTTTATTACCTTTCTGGGTTTGTAAATGATGTCATACTTACTAAGCTCGATTGACCATTTTACTAACCGTTCTAATAGGTTGGGTTAGTGTAGAATCTGCCTTAGGGGCTGATTCATCAATACTACCACCTGATGGGCTTGGAAATATTAGAGATGATAGCAGATTTGATTTAGGACGGATATTTCCAAACCCGCATTCGCATCTACAAAAAAAATTTAATACTATACACGTGCTAAACCCGTAGAGAGTTTAATAATTTATTATCAAACCCGTTTAAACGCTTAAACGAGTAGTTAACATTTACCAAATCTGCGCGAATATCTATAGATTTTTAATAAAATTTTTGGCTTTAATCCAAAATAAAATATATCATTCACATAAAATTAGAAAATTTTATAAATTAGTAATGATAAATAAAATAAAAAAAGTAAAGAAAAACTCTCTCACCTTATTTTTTTCTCTCATTTATTTATGTCCTTAACATTTTTATTTATCATTAAATTATTACTTTCTTTTACTTCTCTAATTGAATAACTCATCACATAGTATAATTTAAGTTAAATGAACCTTATAAGTATGTGTGTGTGTATCAGAGTTTCGTTAACTTAAAATTTTGAATTAAAATAGTTATATTAATTATAGAATATTGATTTATGCAAATATGAAATTCAAAATTAATAAACAATATTTAATGTTATCAGCTAATTATTTTTTATTTATCCTTGAATAGCATGTATCAATAGCTCAAAATTTATATCTCCAACTTAAATTAAATAATTTAATTGAAAAGTTTATATTTATAATTTAATAATTGAAGGAAATAAATAAATATGTATTATATAGAATGATTGTTATAGAATAAAAATATTTAAAAAATAATTAGTAATAGGATCGTATAATAGACAAATGAATACAAATAGATGTCGACAAAAAAAAAAAAAAAGGTAAGGATGTAGCAAATCTTTCATATTAATATCAAAATGACATGTTTTGGTAGTTTTAAAAAAAAAAATTATTCGCGGATATTTGCAATGGTTGCAATTCCCTTGTTGCCATTACTAGTACCAGTGCTAGTTTCTCAAGAGAGAGTACCTTGACTTAGTGTTTAACAACGCCTTGCTGGTATAGTAGATGGCGCAATGGATCTTTTCTGAATCCTCCTTCACCAGGACTGAGCTTACGGAATGGTCACTTACTGCAAGGTAAAGATACAATACATCTCCAATTTCAGAGCTTGTCAAGTGTGGTAGCGATGCGAGGTATTATTTTAGCTTTTGAAAGATGTTTTCGCATTCTTAAGTTCATTCGATCTTTCTTCCTTTTTTCATGATTTGAAAGAAAGAGAAACACCTGTCATTGTCAACCAGTCGCTTAGAATTCATCATACGTACATGGTTGTCCTTGGCCTCTCTTTATAGGTTACTTTAAGTCTCTCAAATTTGGTAAAACTTCACAAAATCTAGAAGTAGTGATCCTTTCGTACAAGAATCACGAAAATTTCATTTGATTAGCATTGACTTTTCTGATTTTGCTGAATTTTGAGCCTTTCTTACAGAATATGTCTACCAGGCTAAGGATCCTTATTATGGAATGAGCCCTACTTGCAGAATACATTTATAAATCTAAAAATCCTTATTATAGAATAATTCAAAAAAAAATTGGAAAAAAATGAATAATTCATTAATATGTAATTATTGAGAGATCTAAAAAATCCTTGTTTAAGACTTCTTTATTCACCTGAGATGATCTCAAACAGTGTTGCATAACTAAGACCTCTATCAAGTTGCTGCAGAAACCTCTATATTGGGAGAGGTCTCAAAATTGATACCTAAACTCGACGCTTTTTATTTGACCTTATGAGTTCTCATTCCTCACTATACTTAGTGTCTTTGTAATCCTCTGGACAATGTCTCTAGGCTCGAGGCAGGCCTACAGCTCTTCTTCTGTCATTATTAAGACGTTAGCTTAGGTTCATAGCCTATTAGGCTTTACCATGCCCCAGATTGCATCCCTAACAATTTTTATAAACCTTGGATATTATTACCTTGATTTGAATTCATTGACCATAATCATTTAGGAACCATTCATCCCTTTGCGTCTTGATTTTACCCTTAGGACTTGTTTGAACTCTAGATATTATTACCCCTAGGTGTAGAGTGAGCACAGTTATTTGAGAACTATTTTGCTCTAATAAATTCTAAGGTCATGCTCAGAGTTTATTCGAGTTATGGATGATATTACTTCAGTGTGCTGATATAATATGATCCACTAAGAACCATCCATTTCTTATTTGTTTTATGACTTGGCTTTAGATATAATTGGAGTAGGTGGGTAATATTACCTCAGTGTGGCAATTTAAATAGTGTCAATTAGGAATCATTTTGCTTTTGTATGTCCAGAGATCATACTCAAGGCTTATTCGAGCTATGAAGGTAAGAAATGATCATCTAGGAACCATTTCACTCTTGTATGTCCGAAGATCATGCTCAGAACTTATTCGAGCTATGGATAATATTACCCTAAGATGATTTGAGAAGTTAACCATTTGAGAACTACTGTGCTCTTATACATTCTGAGACCGGGCTTAGAGTTTATTCAAGCTATAAATAATATTGTCTCGAGACGGACATAAAATTTAATCATTTAGGAACCATTTCATTCTTGTATGTCTTGATGTCAGCCTCATAGCTTATTCGAACTATGGATAATATTATCCTGAAATGACTGTAGAACTTAGCTATCTTGAAACCATTATTATTCTTATACATTTTGAGGTCAACCTTAAACTTTCTTCAAGACATGGATAATATTATCCTAGACCTTTTGATTCTTTTACTTATCGCATTGGAAGTGTTACATCCCAGAATCTTTGGAGTGAGACCGGCAGAAGACAAGACCAACTTGTCTCTCTCAGTCTCATATTATCATGCAACCTGAGACATAACCTCTATAACTTGTTATATACAAATTAAACAAGCATATATAAAACTTCATTCAAATTAACACATAATAATATTGCCCAAAACTGAAGTGAGAAGAGGAGTAAGTCTTGGAAAGACTTAGTGAATGGAAAGAAAATGTTTAATAATATCATTATATACATATACTTTAAGGAAATAAGAACTGAACATAATCATTTATCTGTTTATTACTCATACATATTATATCGTCAAATACAATTATATATATAAATATCATACGCATACATACTTGTCTGGTCCATATCCAAGGCTATGCACTTGACTGGACAGAGGAATAGTCCATACCCAGGGTTATACACTTGATTAGACAGAGGGACGATTATATTTGAATTCATGAATCAATTATGAAGCACACTCACGTGCATGCAATCATATATATACATATATGTATATGTAAATGTATATGTATATGTATACATATGTACACACACATTATAAGTAAAGAATTCATATCAAAATCATATTTAGCCTCTTTCTGGCCTTAATTTCATATAATTCATTAACACTTCCAAAAGCAATTAATAACTCAACACATCATTTCCATATATATATATACACACACACTATATAAGAAAAATATAAATAAATAAATAAAGTATAAGTATTCCACTCATAGGTCTTATGGTTACTATTTGAATGTCGTCTAAATCAATGAGGGCTAGCTTGTCTCTGCCTCAGAATATCTATAACACAGTACTACAGAATATCGTTAAAGAAATTGAAACAATAACATTTACAAACTAATGCATACAAATATTAAACATGCTCGAATATATTCTAAATTGAGGCCTATATAACTATCATTACTCATGATTTGACGAAACTTAATTCGGATTAAGCGAACATGGCTACATCATAATAGGTTTGACTTAATGTTGATGACAGGGCTACATAGAACAACCATATTACCAGCTTTTTTGTGAACTCATTAGAACTGCTATAAAGCTAAATTTTTGATATGTCGTACCTCTATGAGTCTAGTTTTTATAGTCTTTTAGACACGTTGTTTAGAGTTCTAGAACTCAGCTTATGGACATTTCGGGAATAACATGATTCAATACAAACATGATTTACAAATTACAATGGAACCATCCATCATCATTGATAAGTATTAGAAATGTAATTTTACCAATTGGTATAGTCTCTTGAATTTAGTTTCAAAGTCAAAGCTAATACGACATATAATATTCCAACTAAGTTCCACAACTGGGTAGTTGACTTATGAAAATTGGTAGGAACTCATTTCTTGATAAAATAATATGATTTTTGACTATATTATTTCTTATTGTGTCTAGTTTTCATAGAATTTTATGGTTCATTAATCGGTGGGATGCATTAGTTTCACTATGCTTTCAAGATGATAGCCGGATCCAAATGATATTTTTTATTGCGATTATAACATTTAAAAGAAGGTTAATATACAAACACCTGCCAGATAATCTTAGACACTGAAGAAATTGTGAACTCACTGTGAATTGTGATAAATGGTGCTATATATGTTGGAGGTTACCTCTTCCTTTTCTTGTTGCTCTAGATGCCACCAAAAAAGTAACACAAGCTTATTGTACTCGTCAGTTAGATCACTCTTCTCCAACGTTCAGCTTGTTCATCATCACTTCCCTTTGAAAGGCACCCTACTAAAAGACCTCTATTTTTCTTTTCTTGAAGCTTCTTCACTTTCCATCACATAAATCATAAGGCTTTTTCTCCTTTAATTTCCTCTCTCTCGGCTTTCTTCTTTCTCCTCTCCTCTCTCTTATTCTCATTTCTCTTCTTTTCTTTTACATTTCTTCTACCTTTCTTTCTTTATTTCTTTCTCACGGCTTTTCCTCATTTCTCTTCTCTTCTCTTCTTTTTGTTTTCTCCTTGCACAGTTTGGCCAAGACCAATTTTTGTGGAATTTTCCTTTGTCTTCTTGTTATTCTTGAATTAACAAGAATTGTGTAAATTTCTCTAGAGTGGGCCGACCATGTTTATACAATAATGGGCTTGGTTTCATTTGATTTTATTAAACCTTAATTGATTTTATAAAATGGCCCATTTCTTATTAAGTCCATTAGCTCATATGTTTACTTGTCTCTTTTGTGGGCTTAAATGGGCTTGAATTAGTTATATTATAGTTTTGACCCACTAAAATTTAATTTTAATTTTATTACACCAAATTATTAAGTAATTTCTTTTATTTTTCATGAATTTGCACATTGGCCTCTTAAGTTTAGAAAATTTTCATTCTAGTAACCAATATTCTATTGTAGTTGTTATGAAAAATTAAGGCCGTTACAAAAGGTTACCTATTGATTAGAGTATCCTTGTTACCAGGAATATTTTATTGGTGAAAAATAATAAATTTATTTATTTCTTAGGCAAAATATTTTACAAATCTCTGATCATTTCAAGGGTAATACAACTTCAATAGTTTGACATTTCATGATTTCTTGACTCTACTTCTATATGGAGATTCAAGCTTGTAAACTCTTGGCCTTAGAATCTGGGTGACCTTATATGGCTCTTCCCAATTAGCTTCGAGAACACCTTTTTTGATATTTTGATGTTCAAGGTAACTTGTCTCAAGATCCAGTCTCCAACTTAGAAAGTATTGTGTCAAACGTGCTTGTTGTAATACTTAGCTACTCTTTATTGGTAGGCCGCTGCCTTTATCATCACTTGATCCCTTTTTTCTTCAAGCAAATCTAACTCCAAGCACATATTCTGATTGTTACTTGCTTGATCATAGCTGCTGATCCAAAAAGTTAGTATATCGACTTCGATGAGGATTACTGCTTCACCATGACAACCAATGAATCCTAAATAAATCTCGATATAATAACAGATACAATGATTATATTTGATAGGCCTATTTATGTGTTAATAGACTTAGGGGCGTATAAGTTTTTTTTTTTGTAGTCTTTTATTTGCTGGGAGTGCCAATTGAAGCTTATCTTTCTAAAAGTATGAGTTAATAGATACTACTCCTTTAGGAAAATATTTGATTTGGAGTTTGGTATGTAAGTGGCAGATATGATAGATGAGAAAATTTACATGCATGAAGTTGAAATTGATTAAAGAATTGTAATTATGTTGTGTTGTAAGTGCTCTTATGTTGGAATTTTAATGGAAATGAATGTGTGAATTTGTGAACAAGAAAGAAAATGCTATGAATGGGGTATACATGCATGAGTTTGTTTTGATGTTGATGATGTAAAGTGATGAATGAGTAGAGGTGTGGAAATTAAGCATTATTTTATAGATATGTTGTTTGATTTTTAAATCTATGTATTGTTTAGGTTTAATTGATGTTAAATTTATGCTAAAACATGAAATTGTAATTAATGTTATATGTACATAACATGTAAATCATGTATATGCGTGTTGATTTAGGTGTTTTTAGAAGTTAGAGAATGGATGAATTAGTTAAGGTGGAAATTGGTGTGTAAGCATGCATTATGATAAATTTTTAAACATAAAAGGTGAGTGATGGTGAGATCACATACATGACAGGGCCTAAACTGATTTGAGACCTTAATTTGATGACATTTGTGTATGACCAATTTAGATTTAAAAGGTTATAAGATACTAAATGGTATAGGACATAAAAATGGTGATAGCATGGTAAGTAAGAAAACTGTTTGTAGATTTTGTACATGCGCAGTGTGGCAAAAATGCTTGCGTAATTAGGTAAAATGAGAGCAGTCATCATACACTCATATATAGGTGTTTAAAGGACGGAAAAATGAAGAACTCGGGGGTGGTAGGTCATGAAATTAGTAATTGAAATGTGTTAAAACATGGGACAAAATTTAGATGGATGCAGTCACTGAAAACTCGAGCAAGGCTTGAAAAAATGAAATCTGGGCAACTTTTCGATGTCAAAATTCAGCTCATTTCGCAAAGAAATGGGATAACAGTAAATTTTAAAAATGGACGTCATGCCAATACCTATACCTTATTTTAGTGAGTCTTATGTCAAAAACTTGGTGTAACTTGGGTAATAGGAGTAGAAATCCAAATCCGCAAAGTGCGGTGTAAACTAGACTCGTAATAGAGTGTGTTTGTCATAAATTCACAAATCTAAATACATTGCCGATTTCGAGTGGCGCACGTTTATCACAAGCATAGAGTGTGCCAGCTCATAAAATAAACCCATAGACTAAATTTAAATTCTATTGAATGAGTATTTCAAGTATATTATTAATAGTTAGGTGATAAGTTATGCATATTACATTTGTTTTATTTAATTATACATATTATATAAAGCCTAACGAACAACCATTTAATTGTAGATTTACAAACCGAGCGATCGAAGTCAACGTTTTAAAACGAACGACTTAGCGCTTAATGGGTGAGTAGATTGATACATTTTTCAAAGGTTTTAAATAAATGATTTAAAATGTTAATTTATTTTCGAAAATTATAGACTTTATGAAAATGATTTAAATGTTTAATTTTTTTTTCGAATTTATGGAATTTAGATATATTACAAATATGAAATCAATATGTTATGAATAAAAATATATTTTCTCATATAGGAAAATGTTTCTTTTAGGTGTTTTGGGTGATCTCGGACCCTTAATGATTTAATGATCATGTCGTCAACATAGACTTCAATGGTTGTTCCAATTAATGGTCTAAAGACTCGATTGACCAGTCTCTAGAATGTCGCCTATGCATTTTTCAGCCCAAAAGGCATTACTCTGTAGAAGTATAACACCTGGTCGGTGATAAATGCAGTTTTCTCTTGATCTGGCTCGTACATTCTGATCTGACTGTATTTCGAGAACGTATCCATGAAGCTTAGCAACTCATGCTCCTTTGTTGAATTTACTAGTTGATCTATTATAGGGAGTGGAAAGCATCTTTGGGGCAGGCTTTGTTCAAATCTTTGAAATTTATACACATCCTTCACTTTCCGTTGGCTTTCTTGACCATAACTACATTTGACACCTATTCTGGATAATGCATTTCTCTAATAAAATGGGTCTTCATTAATTTTTTTAAACTCGGCATATACTGCCTCTCTTCGTTCGGTGTTAAACAATCGCCTCTTCTGCTTTACAAGCTTGTACTAAGGTTGATTGTAAGTCGGTAGAAAATTACTTAAGAGTCAACCCTCAGTATATCTTCATGTGTTCATATAAACACATCCATATGCTGTCTTAGAATATCCTTAAGTATCACCTTCTGTTCCTCAGGGAGATGAGAACCAATTTTGACTGTTTTTGGGGAGTTTCTTTGTTTAGGATAACAAATTCAAGTTCTTTTACTGGCTCTAATACTGAGGATGCGTTATTTTGTTTGGCCTCTTTATTTAAAATTTTCATTACTCGTTCGTGTTACAGGTTCTCGCTATTAACTTTAAAGATTTCTCCCCAAGGTTGTTTCGATAAGCAATACAAGCTTTTTGAAGAGGCTGCAAAGCATGATTGTGCTTCTTTCTAACTTCTTTTGATGACGCTGATACCTTCTCCTGTGTTGAACTTTAGCTTTAAGAAATAGATGCTTTCTACTGTCTTTGTAGCCTTAAGGAAGGGTTTTTTGAGAATCATGGTATAGAGCATTTTGAGATTGACTATTTGAATTCAGCCATTATAGTTTTTTGGTACAGTTTTTCTTCTATAGTGATAGGTAGTTGTACTATTCCCAATAGGTATATACATAATTCTCCGAAGCCATAAAGAGTAGTTTTGATGGGCTTTAGCCTCAAATCTTCAATTTCTAGGGAGCCTAAAGTTTCTTTGAAGATAATATCGGCTAAACTCCTTGTATCTACTTATATTCGGTTGACCTGAACTGATCCTATTGCCAATGTTATTACTAGAACGTAGTCGTGCGGGTACTGTACCCCTATCTCATCTTCATCTGTGAAAATAATCGATAATAAGGTGATTTTTTACTTTTTCTCAGCTCTTACATTCATAATGTGAATGTTAGAGGTGAAATTTGGTTGTTAGTATCTTGAATAGTTTTTTTTTGCTATGTTCGAATTTTCTACTAATATGGTTCTACCAAAGATCACCATAGTTTGATATTCGCATGCTTTCTCGCGTACAATCCTTTGATCTGGAATACCAAGCCTTTCCCCACTGTTTACTACAAAATCTGGCAAATAATTATTTGGGATAAGTACATCGACCTGATTTCTGAGGTCAAAACACTTTTCTATTAGGTGTCTAACGCTCTGGTGGGATTCGCTGAATTTATTTTTTAGGTTCCAGCTTAGCTTTTTTTTTTTAAAAAAAAAAAATAATAAGACGAGGTTCTATCAGTATGGTTCCTTATCTTTTGATTTCTTGTAGAATTTGCGAGAGAGGAGTATTTAGGGGAGTATAGATTCTCTCTTCTTGGATTTGGGTCACTCTTCTAGTGTCAGGTCTTCTTGGCGAACGCTGTTCCTTCATTGAGAAATCTTCTTCCTTATTACTCATTTTATTTTGGACAAGTATCCGACCCCCTTTTCTGTGGGTATCTCGAAAATTCTTCCTATAATCTCGTCTCCTTCTTAGGTCTGTCTTCTAGTTTCGTATCTCACTGTAGGGTGATGGTCCCAATGCTTTTTCTTCTTCTAGCTTAAGGGTGACCTGATTTTCAATTCTGACCTTGTCTAACAACTTCATTCGAGCCGTTTCGTAGGTAGTGAAAGATGGTTTTCATATTGCATACCATCATCAGTCCACTCATAGACCTTTCATGAGACCTTCCAATGCTAGGGAGTGATGATAAGCCTAAAATTCCATTACTTTATCATGGTATCTCTTAACGAAGCTCCTGAGACTTTCTTATTTCCCTTGCTTTATGAGCAACAACGAACTAGGGTTTAAAAGCTAAAAGTCGGCCCTCTAAAATTGTTAACAAATACTTTGTATATCTGTTCAAAACTACGGATACTGCCAAGGGTTAAATTGGTGAACCACTTTCTTACTTGTCTTTCTAATGTCAACGGGAACAAGCGGCACATTTGGGATTCATCAAGCCTTTGGATCAACATCATCTCTTTATTAAAGTCTATATGTAAAGATAAGCCAATTTTTTTCCATAAAGAGATTTATCTTAGATATCTTGAACTTCTAGAAATAACAAGACTCAGATTTTTTAGGAAAACGGGGATTTAGAATGTAATCCTAAACAAGGTGTTGGCTCATCATCCCTTCCTTGTCCTCATGTTTTCTGGTACTCTAACTCCTTTACCAAATTTCTAACACAAGCTTCTAGATTGTTAACCCTGTTGTTACGTTTTCTGGGTCTCCTTCCTTGAGATGAACTTTGTTGAGAACCTTCTCTCTCCTTTTGCAGTTTTTGATTAAGGAATGTTCTTATGTCTTCTGAACTGAAAGTATTCTCTAACCATCACTTGCGAACAGTTGCAGAATTATCTAGAGAATATTGGGATTCTAATCTGGGTTCTCTGATAAACATGAAAGCAGTATCTTTAACTCTCCAAATGGATAATTGAAAACCTTTCTTTTTCCTTTTTTCGTGTTGTGTATCTCCTTATGGTGATATTTTATTGGAGATTGGTTTTGTGATTCTTGGTATACGAAACACTTGGAACATTGTTTTCCACGACCTTTGCAGGTATAGGTGTTTCCAACCCATGAAAATTAACTTAAAGCATTCTTTTCATCTTCGCAACTTCCTTAGCCAATGTTTGGATCTATCTATCTTTCTCTGCATGTTTTTCATTGTTGGCCAACCTCTTAACTAACCATGTAATTTTTGTGACTCCTGAGTTGGAGGGATTTTGATACGGAGGTGAAGCCTTTAAATCGTGATTTGTGCCTTCCAAGGGTGGTGGTCGATTATCTTTATTTTGGTTAACTGTCACTATCTTCTCAAGGGGATTATCTTAGAAATTTTCCCTTGTCGTGGTTTGATTTCTAGTTGTATAAGTTCGTGTGGTTGCCATGATTTTTCTTTTAGTTTTAATTGTTTATGAATTTTTGTTCAAATTCCCACAGACGATGCCAAATGTTAATGCAACAAAAACTTCTGGGGACTTAGTGCACTAGCGTCAACCTTTTTTCTCTTACTTAGATGTTGTCTAACCTGAAATCACAACAAAACCTAAGGGGGGAAAAGCCGATAGTTCGAAAAAGGCCCTCTGATGTTTAAGTTAGGGTTTTGTTTTATGATATTTGAGAGAAAAATGACGAGACAATGACTATCTTTTCTAAAAACTAGTTATATGTCCAGCTTAGATTTATTTCATAATGCATATCTAGTTGTCCTCGATCCCATTTTTATAGATGTTGCTTTATATTAAGTCTCTTAAATTTAGTAGAATTTCATGGAATCTGGAAACAATGATCTCAGTCGTATTTGGATTCTGAAAATCACGGGAATTCCAGTTTTTAAGCATCGGTTTTTCAGAATTTACTAGATTTTAAGCTTCTTGCAAAATACGTTTGTCAGGCCGTGGATCGTTATTATGGAATAAGCTCTACTTGCAGAGTATATCTACCAGGTTAAGGATCCTCCATAATCCAGAGAGAAATTGAAAAAAGAATGAATCATTTACAGATATGTAACTGCCGAAAGGTCTTGAAGGCGATGGTTTGAGACTTCTTCATTCACCTGAGATGAGCTCAGACTGTATTGTATTTTTTAAACCTCTTTTAAGCTGCTCTCAAGTCCTCTACGAGTAGAAGAAGTCTCAGAATTAGCACCCAAACCTGAGATCTTTTATCTAATCTCAAGAGATCTCAACCTTCACTATACTGGAGGTCCTTGTTATCCCCTTGATAGTGTCTTTTGGATCAATTGGGTCTCAAGCTCTTCTTTCATCCTTCATGGGACTCTAATTTAGGCCCACAGCCTATTGGGCTTTACTTATGTCCCTGACTGCATCCCCAACACCTTTAGGCCTTGGCTCTGGAAGTAAAGAAATGGGGTATCCGAGTGGGCCTGAAATAAGCTAAAGGAATTAATAAGTTTGGGCTATCCAGGAAGTTTCACGGTAACTATGGTAGTATGTCCAAGAAGATTACTAATTTTAAGGGGAGGCTAGATATCAAAGATATTGGATGTAACAAAATATTGGATACAAGTTATTATAACTTGATGGCCACTGAAGTAATGATAAACTTTTTCAAGATGTTGAAGCTTCTGCTGCTGTGGCATCTGTAAATGATCGAGAAGACAGCTCAGGATCAAGGTACAACTTAGCTGAAATAATGACAAACAAATGGGCTGAATATTTGAACATGTGTTCTTGCCAAAATAACTACTACAAAAATCATTCGTAGCTTTATTCCTCTTATAACAAAATTTGATTCTAAGGTTATAAATGTTCCAGGTTTCATATAGGTATAGGCATATTATTTTCTTAGTTTCTTGTTCTCCAATTCACCTCTTGTATATATGCGAATACTCTTGTATTATCTTTAAGAAGAAAATATAGAAAAACACAAGTTTATACTCAAACTTCATCTTTTTCAACTTGGTATCAAAGTTGCTCAAGCATGGCAAGTAGTCATAACAGCACCCCTCAAAATTCTACCATTACTCCAAATACACAAACCAATGGAACCTTCATCTTCAACTATCAACTAGGCTTTTCATTCTATGATAACACTCATCAATGGATAGAGATTCTTTTATGGTGTTTTGAATCTATAATCTGATTTGCATAGCTCTAGTAGTAGTTTGAGCTGAGAAAAGTCTTCCCAAAGTAATCATACCTCTCTCAAGGAGTCACACTGAGTGGCAGATGGAAGCACACTTTCAATCGTTGAGAACATAAGTCACCTCATTAGCATTTGATCCTGCCTTATATAAGTCTGAAACTCTTGATTTTTTATGGATATTAACATTCTGTTTATCATCTATTGTGACATTCATGTGTCTGGAAACATTTTACTACCATCGATAAAGCCCTCCAAGTCATTTGCTCGAATACTTGGCAGGACTTGTAACTCCTGTAGTAAATAATAGGTATTGGTGAGTTTTATAAATATGAATGGTTTACTTCTCTTAGACCATATAATAGACACAAAATGAATTTTCACACCTCTAAGTGTGTGTTCTTAGGAATGAGGGCATACAATAAGGATTATCCATATCTTTACCATATGGGTTCGTTTGGTACGTAGGATAGGATAGGATAAAATTAATAATTTAAGATAGGATGAGATGAGATATGATAAGATAGAATATGATTATGTGTAATGCTATATTATGTTTGGTATATAACAGGATGGGATAGGATTATATATATAATTTTATTTTTAGAATTATTAAAAATTAAATAAAATAATTAATTATTTAAAATAAAATAAAAATACTTAACTCTTTAAATAATAAAATAAATTTAATTATTATTTATTTAAATAATTAAATTATAAATAATATATTAATAATAATTTAAATAATTAATATCATATTAATAAAATTTTACAAAATATTTACCACTAGCGTTTTTAGTTTTGATATAACAATTGAAAATATATAAATTAATTACTTCATATAATGAATGTATATATTTTTGATGATGTCAAAATACATTTAGAAAATGATTATTTGCATTAATGCTTAGTTAAAAAGATTTTTATATAGATTTAAAAGTATTTTTTATGTTAATAAAAATTGATGTTAAAATAAATTGGGTCCCACAATTTTAATTACTCTATAATTGTCTTATCCCAACTTATCATAACTAAAAGTTGGGATAAGAAATAAAGAGTTTTTTTTGCAATGTGAGGATAAAGAAATTGGGTTCCATAAATGTTAAAATACAATCCAACATGTTCCAAACATGGGATAAGGATTGATTTTATAATTTTATCCTTATCACATGACTTATACTGCTACCAAACAAGGCCTACATGTATAAAACATATTTTCAACAATACAGAACCAAACTTTACTAATGAATCAATTTCTATCATCTACTTGCTTCTTTAGTACTTATCCCTCAACAGAAATAGAAATTGAAGATGCCTATGTCATCACTTTTCTAATAGTTTTCTGTCACACCTCGAACCTAGAGTCCACTTGTAACAATCGCCACAGACCTTCATGATACACTCTATATGCCCATAATGTATTAAGAGAGCTTGTAAGACTTTCCTGTTAATTACCAAAACCTGAAAACAGTATATGAAACAATTGTTCTCATCCATTAGATCATTATCAAAGAAATAATCTCTATGATCAATTCATCCTCAACACAATCAAATAAATAAAATATCATTCTCATTTGGGTTGAACAATCATAATTATTTACATAAACGGTTCGTTTAAAATTTCATTACAAAAATCCAAATACATTTTATTGAAATACATTTATCTAGTGTGACAACTACAAAATATAAGTCAAGAAAAACCTACTCAGAGCGTCGAAGGCCCTTTACAGCTACCACTAGCTCGGTAAGTACTAAGGCGCTTAACTTGAAAGTTGAAATGATGAAAAATGAGTATACAACTATACTCAGTAAGTAAATAAAGTACATAATAAATACATACATGGACACGCATTTTCGAAAATCCAGATATTGGGATTCATTTCACAATGTACTCAAAATAGATATATATATATATATATATATATTTACCTGTTCATTTAAATTCATGATCACAATACATTTCATTGGTCTACAAACAGTTTAAAACAATCAATCAGGCCGGCCACCCTTTCTCTACACACTACCTTGGTCGAGAATAAAACGTAACCATCAATAAGTAGTTTCATGCATAAAACCATATGCAATAAATCTTATCAGATAGAAAACCATTTCTCATGTTTAGTAAAATTATTCATTTACTGTAAAACATGTATTAATAACTAAAAAATAAGCTCGCCTCACTGATGTTGGCCCCGAGTAATTACTTGGTAATACAAATGATTGTCCTTGTAATCTATCAAATTCAAGATAACCTTATCAATCCGTCAAGACTTTCCATAAGGTATCTATAACCGCACATACGTGCGTTCAGCACATAGTGGGTTTGCTATAGCCTTTCCCCCTTATACTAGTCTCACTGCGGCTTCACTCACTTATGCGGCTTCTTATAAGCTTGTTCATAGGCTACCTTATTGTGTATACAGTCAAATAAATAGGCCAACTGGCCATATAACAATAATTCGGCTAACTGGCCATATCACTAATATACATGCACATTTTAAATCAAATCATTTTCAACAATGATTATAAAACATTTAAATAAATCAGGCCTCCCCGGTCATTTCAGCATGTATATTGTTGTGCAAAATCGCAAGTGTACGAGTCAAACAAGTAATAGAGTGATGAGATAAATATCGTCCCACGAGGATTGTTGTAAATTAAT
>JAXCLQ010027064.1:0-28474 GCA_035584115.1 Cedrela odorata
TATAATTAATAATTATATTTTTATAATTACTTTAATCATATTAAAATATAATACTAATATATTAATATTATTGCATCTGCAAATCATATTTATAGTATCCCAAAATTAAACTGAAATATTTTTCACGCATACGCGTACTAGCGCGTCAGAGCCGAAAAATATTCTTTATAATAAATAATCAAATTGTACAATATCATTAACCAATTAACGATTATTGCATAGTAGTAATAGCTATCATTATCAAATAACCGACTATGTATGTGACCCTAGGGTTCATTGTGAGCTGGACATGGGTGGACACGAACTCCTTCGTATTTCTTCTTTACAACTCTTTGTAACCAAAGTTTACAATGATCATGCGCAACCTCTAGCAAGATACCTCAACCCCCCGACACTAATGAATCCATATAGTCGTATGTACATGTAGAAAAGTCCATTTGTTGTCGACTCCCGATCGAGTGCAGGTCATGGAATCGTCAAACCCTTAACTCAATCATAGGAACAAATTCTCAAATCATATATAGGAATCATATATCCAAAAAAGCCTTTCTAGAAACACTTACTTTGACTAGAGATTTCATTTCCCATGTATTACATCCCTGCCTAGGATCTCAAGCTTTAATATCTATGCCAACAGATTTCATCTTGGTCATCACCTGTCCTCTTACACCAAAACACATTGCTAGCAAGTTTCTCTCACTAAGCATGGCTAGCCCTATGCAATATACACAAGTGAACGATGTGTCTTAATGCAGAGGGCAGCCGTGACATCTCAAGTCAAAGGGACTATGTGACGTATCATTGACTCTAGATAATCACCCATGTGATTTGTCACGTTTGGTCATGTTCAGTAATACGTACTCTAATGTAGTACTCATGTTTATGCTGTTGTGATATGAGACTCATCACCCAACTATTAGCATCGAATACTAATCCTTGGCAACATCAAACATGCCAATCATGCAATGTCATACTTCTATATAAAAATACTTCAACTGGGAACTAATAGGGATATATTTAAATTAGACTCTTTACTCATATCTGCAACACCTTACAGATAGAGTCCTGATGTCATAATACATCACGGAATCTCATTCTACATTTTATATATAATATCTATATATATGCAACTGTATATGCAGAATGATATAAATGTCATTTTATTAATCATAAATTTACAATTAATTACAAAGTTATATATACATAAGGATGATATTCCTAAACTGTATGACACGATTGGTTCTAGGTTATATCTCCAACAAACTCCCACTTGCACTAGAGCCAATCACCATGGTATCCAATACCCATCCTCTCCAGGTGGTGATCCAGTTGTTGCTGTGTCATCAGCTTAGTCAGCGGGTCTGCCACGTTATCTGCGGATGGCGTTTTCTGCACAGAAATCTGTGTATCTGATATAAACTCTCTAATCAAGTGGTATTTCCTCTAAATATGTTTAGACTTCTAGAGAGACCTCATTTCCTTAGCTTGAGCTATAGCTCCATTATTGTCACAGTACAAAGCTACTGAGTCAATTATGGAAGGAACGACTTCAAGTTCTGTAATAAACTTACGGATCCAAACAGCCTCTTTCGTAGCTTCAAAAGCAGCAACATACTCGGCTTCTGTAGTAGAGTCAGCTGTGGTATTACATGTGAAGACAAATGTAGATATAGGCTTTCTATCATCTACATCTGATTAGAAATCAGAATTAATGTAACCCTCAAGTTTTAACTCATTACCTCCCTTATAAGTCAAAACAAAGTCTTTAGTTCTTCTCAGGTACTTTAAGACTCATTTGACCGCAATCCAATATTCTTCTCTTGGATTAACCTGATATCGACTCGTAATACTCACAGCATATGCTACATCAGGTCTAGTACAAGCATAGTGTACATAAGACTACCTATTGTTGAAGCATAAGGAATCTTTTATACATGCTTGCGTTCAACCTCAGTCTTAGGTCCCATTTCTCAAGAAAGATGAACACCATGACTGCAAGGTAAAAACCCTTTCTTAGAACTATCCATACTGAATCTTTTCAGTACTCTATTTATGTACAGACTCTAGGAAAGACCTATCATTTATTTTGCTCTATCTCTATAGAATCGAATACCCAAAATGAAAGTTGCGTCCCCAGATCTTTCATAGAGAAAACATTAGATAACCACAATTTAGCATCAGATAACATGCCCATATCATTTCCTATGAGTAGTATGTCATCTACATATAATACAAGGAATGTGATGGCATTGCTATTCTCTTTTTTCTAAACACAAGGTTTACTAATATTCTTAATGGAGCCAAACAATTTGATTGCATCATCGAATCGTATGTTCCAACTTTTAGAAGCTTACTTCAATCCATAAATTGATCTATGCAACTTACATACCTTATGACTATCATCAAATACAATAAACCTAACTGGTTGTTGCATGTATATGGTCTTCTCAATGAAACCATTAAGAAAGGCTATCTTCACATCCATTTGCCATATCTCATAGTCATAATAAGCAGCAATAGCAAGTAATTTCTGAATGGACTTAAGCATAGCTACAAGTGAAAAAGTTTCATCGAAATCAATACCTTATTTCTAATTATAACCCTTAGCCACCAACCTAACTTTAAAAGTCTCTACTTTTCCATCTTTGCCTAATTTTCGTTTGTATACCCATTTACAACCGATAGGAACAATTCCTTCTAGTGGATCAATAATTGACCACACCTGATTAGCATACATGGATTTCATCTCAGATTTCATGGCCTCAAGCCATCTTCCAGAATCAAAATCTAATATCGCTTCTTCATAGGTTCTAGGATCTTCCCTCTATATATCTTCCCCTATCATAAATAATTCAAAATCATTTTCTGAAAGAAAATAATATCTCTGAGGAGGACGTGATATCCTAGTAGATTTATGAAGAGTTTGGTCTACAGAAGACTAAGGATCAGATCAAATTGGTTCATCAACATGAACCAGTTCATCTGTATCAACAAACTCATCCATCTGAGGTTGATCGTCATTAAGCTTTTTAGATTCCTCTGAAAGCTCAATCTTTCTACCTACACCACCATCCTCAATGAACTCATTCTCGAGGAACTTAGCATGTCTACTGATCAAAATTTTTCAATCAACATGAAAGTAAAAATAATATCTTAAACTATCTTTAGGATATCCAATAATCGACCTCTCTTAGACTTAGCATCTAAGTTCCCAGTGTTAATTACTTTAACATAAGCTGGACATCCCCAAGGCTTCATATAATTGAAGTTTGGAAGTTTCCCATACCATATCTCATACGGTATCTTGGAAACTACTTTAAATGGAGTCCTGTTCAAGATGTATATTACGATATAAAGGACATATCCGTAAAGATATATAGGTAAATCTATAAAGCTCATCATGGATTGTACCATATCTAATAAAGTACGATTCCTTATTTTCGATACACCATTATGCTATGGTGTATAAGGAGATGTAAGCTGAGAAAGTATACCATTAATTTTAAGAAATTCTAAAAATTCAATACTTAAGTATTTACCTCCATGATCAGATCGTAGAATCTTAGTACTCTTTCCTATTTGTTTCTCTACTTCAACTCTAAACTGTTTGAACTTTTCAAAAGATTCATATTTGTACTTCAACAAGTACACATAACCATACCGTGAGTGATTATCAGTAAAGGTTATAAAGTATGAAAAACTTTCTCTGGTCATTTCACTAAACGGACCACATACATCAGTATGTATTAATTCAAGAACTTTATTGGCTCTATCCCCTTGTCCAACAAAAGGCAATTCGATCATTTTGCCTTGAAGACAGGATTCACAAGTCGGGTAGGGTTCAAAACTCAATGAACTTATCAATCCATCTCTGATTCGGTCTTCATAATCCTCTTATCTCCAATATGACCTAATCTATGATGCGATATAAATTTTGAATTAAGTTCATTTCTAGATCGTTTCTTATTAATATTATTAGTCATGTTAATTTCATTAATCTCAAGAACATATAAACTATTTACATTCAAGCCACTGCCAATTAATTTATTTCTCAAATAAATACAACATATAAACCCATCAAACATAAAAGTGTAACCTTATTTACACATTTGATAGATAGATAAAATGTTTCTATTAACAGTATCAAAATACATAGTTTTGTACAATATAAAAACATAACCTGAAGGCAGAACAATTCTACAAATCCTTGAGCAAGTAGTAGCAACTGTTGCTCCATTTGCCATCTTTAGTGTTACTGCACCCTCCTTCAGTAACTGCTTACTGTGAAGGTCCTATAACGACATACAAATATGAGAAGTAGCAGCTGAATCAATTATCTAGCTATTTTAATCTGAACTAACATTTAATTTAGTTTATATAACATTATAAGAAAGCGTACCTTACACTTTTTTTTGTCTTAAACTCTCTAAATAAAAAGGATAATTACTCTTCCAATGCCCCAGCTTCTTGCAATGATGACACCCATTATTGTCTTGACTACTGACAAATCATTTGCCCCTGCCCTTCTTTTTTTTCTTGGAGAATCCTCCTTTAGATCTAACCTCGGAGGTTTTTTTGCCTTTTTTCTTCGATGTTTTACCATAAGACACCATAGCAAGAACAATCTCCTTCCCTTTACCCTTTGAGACTCTCTTATGATATGAAACGATTTCATTCATAAGTTCAGAAAGAGTACGCTCCAGTTTGTTCATATGATAATTGGTAACAAATTGGTCAAAGATAGATGGGAGCGACTGAAAGATCAAATCCGTCTATAACTCGAAGTTCATAGAAAACCCCAAAGAGGCTAACTGACCTATGAGGTTTATCATCTTTATAAGATGAGACTCCGGAGGCACTCCCAGACTAAGCCTCATACCAAACAAAGCAGCGGACAACTCGCACCGCTTGTAACTAGAACTCTTCCCAAACAAATCCACCAAGAAATGATAAATTGATGAGGCATCCTGCATGTCCTTATGCTGAGTCTGTAGGTTATCACTCATAGACACTAATATATATGATCTTACCTTAAGATCATCATCCCTCTATCTCTAGAAGTATCTATCTTCTCTAGCGTAGCCTCCTCTAGCAGAGATAAGGGCATAGGTGTCTGAAAAACATAGCCAACTTTCTCAGAATCTAGAACAATTCTAAGATTTCGATACCAAACCTTAAAATTAGATCTGGTAAATCTATGGGTATCAAGAATTTTGAGAAGAGTGTTACTCATTATTATTCCACTAGAAAAGAGATCTACAGAAAATGAAAAATATATCAGAATGTATTACAGCATATATCATACTATTTAGTTATGGACTTTAAACTAAATAGTTCTTCTACTACTTCAATTATATCTCACACTCCTTTAATGAGAAAATTGTAACCCTTTACAGGTTTTTGTAGGTGATCATATTCTCATCAAACTCACAAGACACTTAACAAATATTGACCAAACAAACCCAATAAGTCAGAAACTCATTTATATTTGTAACTCTTTACAAGACATGATCAATTTACATCTAGGAGAAGACACCTCACCTAACAGATATTGGCACTTCATCCTAGTTAGGCTAGACCCAATGCATTTTCTTGAAGAGGAGTAGAAATCAAACCCTTTACCTAACAGATATTGGAAGCCAAAGACCCCTTAATCAAGAAACATGTCAAATAGACTACGACACCCTGTGAGGACTCTCACCTAACAGATATTGGATTGCCCCATCTAAAATATTTACAACATATTTAACTGCATTGAAATGATTGAACTTAATATTTTAAAAGGGAGATTTTAATTTTAGGTCTCATTTAATGTATACATCAATATGTGTAAATCTTATATTGTTCAATAATGGAATTGTAAAATATATATCATCTAATGATATTAATTTTAAATTCTCCATATTACCTATTGATCAAATCAATATAATAAATTAACAATTAATTTATTAGAGAGATATTTAATTGATACAATATCAATTTGTTGATTTTACGTTCATATGTATACTCCTATTAGAATTCTATTAATTCTATGTTGAATTAAATTTAATTGAAATCACTATTTATTTTAATTTTAATTTGGAGTATTTAATTTTCTACTCAATTAAAACAATTTCAAGTCCAAAAATTTTAATTTCAATAAATCAAAATTTTCAGTAACATAAAATTTACTATTTAAAATAGTACTTGTATAAGTTGTGGTTATAGAAATAATTCAATATTTTGCGATTATATGTGAATGGAGAAAAAATAAAAAAATAAAATTTTTTTACTCTTCTTTTTTAATAAGCAATACAAGAACAGTAACCTATAAACACATCATTATTGTTCCTGTATGTTTTTGTTTCCGTCATTTTGGTTTAAAAACAAACATAAATATGCCGAGAATGTCAACCCTTCTCATTCCTTTGTTAACCTTAATTGCATGCATATAGCCATACTTAAAACAAACAGGTCAACCTACTGAGCATAAGGTAACGTTTTCATGCATCATTTATCAGCACCTTTTAAAGAACATCAACACTCAGTGCATCAGGCCGAAAGTGTCGACCTCAATTGCATGCAGGTATTCACACTCAAACCAACTCAGATCGTCACCTTGAGCATCATGTATCATTTTTCATGACTTTAATAATATATATATATATATCAATAATAAATTTTATATATTTATTATTATATTAATATAATTAATAATTATATTTTTATGATTACTTTAATCATATTAAAATATAATACTAATATTTAATATTATTGCATCCATAAATCATATTTACAATATTCCACTATTAAATCGAAATATTTTTCACGCATACACGTTCTAGCGCGTTAGAGCCAAAAAATATATTCTTTACAATAAAAAATCAAATTGCTACCTTATCAATATCAATACAATATCATTAACCAATTAACGATTATTGTAAATTAGCAATAGCCATCATCATCAAGTAACTGACTATGTGTGTAACCTCTGGGTTCACTATGAGCTGGACATGGGTGGACACGAACTTTTTCGTATTTCTTCGATATAATTCTTTGTAACTATAGTTCCCAATGATCATGCGCAAACTCTAGCAAGAAGCCACAATCCCCAAACACTAATAAATCCATATAGTCATGCGTATATGTAATAAAGTCCCTTTGCTGTCAACTTCTGATCGAGTAAGGGCCATGGAATCGTCAAACCCCTAACTCAATCATAGGAACAAGGTCTTGAATCATATATAGGAATCATGTATCCGAAAACACCTTTCCGAAAACATATACTCTTGCCAAAGATTTCATTTCCCATATATGAAATCCCTGCCTAGAATCTCAAGCTATAATATCTGAGCCAGCAAATTCCGTCTTGGTCATCACCTGTCCTCTTACACCTAAACGCATTGCCAAGAAGCTTCTTTCACTAGGCATGGCTAGCCCAGTGCAATATACAAAAGTGAACAATATATTTTAATATAGGTGGCAGCCATGACACCTGAGGCCAAAGGACTAGTGGTACTTTAGTACGGCTGTGTGACGTATCATTGACTGTGGATAATCACCCATGTGATTCATCACATTTGGTTACGTTCAATAACACGTACTTCAGCGTATTACACATGTTTATGCTCTTGTGACATGAGACTCATTACCCAACTATTAGCATCAAATACTAATCATTGGCAGCATCAAATATGTTAGTCATACAATGTCATACTCCTATATGACAATACCTCAACTGAAAATTAATTTGAATATATTTAAATTAGACTCTGTACTCCTATCTACAACTCTTTACAAATAGAGTCTTGAAGTTATAATACATCACAGGATCTCATTCTGCATTTTATATATAATATCTATATATATATATATATATGCAACTGTATATGCAAAATGATATAGATGTCATTTTATTAATCATAAATTTACAATTAATTATAAAGTTATATATACATAAAGATGATATTCTTAAACCATATGACATGATTTGTTTTGAGGCATATCTCCAATTGTTGCATCCTTGATTTATCGAGCCATATAGTATAATGAAAAGAATGGGCATAGTAGCCTACAAACTAGAATTGGCTTTAAAGTTGGCAAGAATCTATATTGTATTTCACATTTCGATGTTAAAGAAATACATGTCAGATCTTTCTCATATCCTAGAGACACCTCTAGTAAAGTTGAGGAATTATTTGAATTATGAGACATATCCCATAAGAATGATTGGTCAGAAGAATTGAGTTTTGAGAAGTAAAATCATTCCTATGGTAAAAGTTATATGGCGAAATGCAAATGTTGAAAACATGACTTGGGAGCTTGAGCACTCCATGCAACAGCAATATCCATATCTTTTTTAGTAATAAGTATGTGAAATTTTGAGGACAAAATTTTTCTAATGAGGTAGAAATTATAAACCATGTTCTTTAAACATAAGAGTAAAATAGTTATTGTAATAATATTCATTATCACGCGTGCATGACTCAAGATTAATTGACACATTAACAACACTTAGGCTAAAGAAAAACGGAATGATTATATGGAATAATAGGTTTTAGTTTAAAAAACTTTTAGAGTTCTTGAAGTCAGTCAATTGAGTATTGACAATTCCGAACCCAATAAAATATAAAATCAATCGACCGAGTGAGGGAAATGACCGTTCGAAAAAATAGAAAATGGAAAAAAGTGGAATCGATCGACTGAATGTGGGAACTGGTCATCGAATGGGTGTAAATGCGGGACTTATTAATTGGCAATAGTTATGTTAGAGACAAAATAGAACAGGTCGACTGGTTTAGCGCGCAATTTGGATTTTTCAGAAATTTTTAAATATTTTCAAGGGCATTTTGGTCTTTTGCCCATTTTCCATATAATCTTAAGACCCAACAGTTTCTTATTTTTCTTTCTGTCTAAAACTTAATTTTTCACTCCTTCTCTCTCTAAAAATGTCCTTCTTTCTCTCATTCTCTTTGTCTTTTGATCTACTCAAATTCTTTCCATTTTCTTTCAAATTTTCAGTACCAAATGATTACCTATCCTCTCCTCTACAATTTGGAACCAATTTTTGGGTTAGAAAAGGCAAGAAATAGCAAGGAAGAAATTTGGGTTTCGAAAGAAAATTAGGGCTTTTTCATTTAAACAATGATTTGAGGTTTCTAAAGGCTTTTACAAATTACTAATAAGGCTATTAACTCATTATAAGTTTGATTTTTAAGATATTGGAACATTTGAAATTTAGGAATTTATTGTTCATTCGAAATTTTCATTGATTTCGCATAAGAAACGTAGATTTGTGACGATTTGCTATAATTAGAGCATATGATGATAAATATACGTTGAATGTTGTTTAGAATATGTATATTCATCTTAGACGAAAATATGAACTTGGAATATTTACGGCCATGAGATTTCGTTGTTGCAAATCGGATAAATTGCTTTCGTTAGTTAAGCTTCATGAGGTGATATGTGTCAAATTAAGGAATTTTAGACATGTTGTCCACGAACGTTGCATTTAGTGCATATTGTAAATTATTTGGAATCTTTAAATTTATTATATTATGCATGTATGGTATTAGGCATCGAGCACCCAAGAAAGAGACCTATTATACGTGAGGATCAGTAGTGGGAGTGGTTACCCTTTCCTTGTAGTGAATGGATCTATACATATTTTCATTCTTTAAAACTATTTACAAAACTTATTACTTTACGAAATAACAAATAGTTTTATTATTATTGATTTGAATTAAATATAAATGGCCTTTAGGTTAAATTAATATGTGTGTGGCTATGAGGCCAAGATTGATATTGAAATTGTAAAACTTTTATATTGTTGATGGTGACATGTTTATAAATTATTATGTTCTTGAATTTTAATATTGATTGCGATGGTGATATAGCTGAGAGGGTTAGGTTTATTTATTACTGTATCTACAGTGAAGTAACTTGGGAACGGACCTATTAAGAGGGCGTCTAGATGAGTGCGCCATAGGTAGGGTAGGTATAAGAGATGATAATGCTGAGGAATTGTCCACCCGTGGGATTGTCGAAGACAGTCATAAGTATCACCACGTGACTACTAGAGGCCAACGTTAGTGGTAGGCCTTTTTTTAAATAATTAGTATGCATTCTTATTTATTCTAAAAAGAATTATTTTAAGTTAAAAGAGCATTGTTTTCTTTGCATAAATTCCAATAATGGTCTCGGTGTTACCACAGCCAAGATAATCATTAGGAAAGAGAGCCAGCCCAATGATTTTTAAATAACAGGCCACGATTTTTTTGAAATAAACTATTTTTCATGCATTTATAAACTTTCTCTTGAAATATATGCATATCACTATGTTTTATATATAATTATATTTTTATCCACTCACAGAGTATACCCCTGTATGCTTAGCCCCTCGCCTCTCAGTTTCAGGAAATCAAGCGTAGAAAAAAACATTATCTAGTAATAGTGATTAATTAAAGGTGTAAAACCCTTAGGTATCTTTTTCATTCTTGACTCACCAATTTGTTTATTTTAGTTCATTGGGTTTGTTTTGAGAAACTTTTGTGTGTAATTAATTATGGATTGAAAATAATTATGTTGGGTATAGTCCAGTGTGTACAAGTCCCAGAAGAACAAAGGCCCGAAATGATCCTACAAGAAGGGACGAATGGTGTCCTGAGACTAACTACTACCCAAAGGATAAGAGAACCTAGATCTTGTCTGACAGAAGAAGGAAGAGACCTCGAGTCAACATAATAATAAAGGGTATGGTGAAGACTTTAAGAAAGATGGGAGCTGAGACCTCTTAAAGTCACCAGGAAGCTTAGATCAAGTTTTATCCCATAGACGCAGCATAAAGGTCTCGGCCACATCTCGTTGAGGTCTCAGCCACAGCTTACAAGTGTCTCAGCTATAACTTACGAAGGTCTCGGACACAACTTACAAAGGTCTCAAACACAGCTTATGTAGAACCTGCAAAATTTGACATAACTAAATCTTAGTTGACTCTATTATTAGTGAAGTATTCAGAAGTGTTAGAATTCAAGAAAATTTATTTTAGTATGCACGTATAGTTAAATCGGCACATAGGTAATAAAATGCCATAAATATATATATATATATATATATACTTAAGTACATGATTTTAATTCTCTTTTATTTTTAAGATAATTATAAGTGATGTAAGGACTAGATTGATAGGATTTTAAAACTCAAGGACTAAAGTGCAAAATTTTTATAAAGTTAGCAAGAAAGTGTAAATACGAAAAGTGTGGGGCAGTATCAAAATAATTATATTATTTCATTGTGAGCTAATGAAGTGTGTTATTAAGTCAAGCCCTAGATATTTCTAAGTTAAATCAATATGATTATATAAGCCTAAATTCAATATTAATGCAAATAAGCCCAAATTCAATTTTAATGCAAATAAGCCCAAATTCAATTTTAATGCAAATATGCCCAAATATATTTAATTCAAAATAAATGTATTTTCTTTACAATTTACTACAAAATCACTACTTTACACTTGGCATGATCTTAGCCCTCCATGTGTGCTATATTATATAATTTAAGTGATTTTTGGATAAGAATGAAATACAGGCAAAGTTAGTGGGATATGAGGTGGCAAGCTTTTAACCCTTGGATTAGGTGGAGTAAATCTAAGCCCTCCATGTGTAAAGCAATTAAATAAAATGCAATAATTGGTGTTTTAAGTTTTCAAATTAAGACAAAGGAAAGACAAGAAAAGGTGGCAACGTGGAAGGCAAATGAAGGAGATTCAAAAAGCAAAACAAAAGACAAATGTGTTTTATTGGTCAATTATGTTATGCTTATCAATTCAATTTTGTAGATTTTTCTAAAAGTTTGTAGACCAATTAAAAGAGAAATCAAAGAGGAAAATAAAGAAAAATGAAGGCTACGTGTAAGGGAAAAGTGAAAAGAAACAAAAGGAAATCAAAGAAGAAGAAGGAAGGAGGACAAAAAGAAAAGTAGAGAGAAGGGCTTGATTATTAGTAAGTTGTGTATGTTAAATTGATTTTGAAGTGTTATTGTTGTTTTTATGTTTAACTTATGTTAGATTGAGTTGAAACATGAACTTGTAATTATGGTTATGTATAAATACCATGTAAATGATGTATATGTGTGTTGATTTGGGTGTTTGAATGTTAGGGAATGAATAAAATAAATTAAAATGGAGATTGGTGTGTAGGCATGCATTATAATGAATTTTTGAGCATAGAGGATAATTAATTGTGAGGTTACATAAATGGTATGACCTAAACTTAAAATTTCTATAAATGGGAATAAACATATGTGTGTGTGATGCCTTTGTTGTTAAATGCACTAAAATGGACATAAACCGAAGGGGGTGGTGCGGAATTATTGGCAGTGAGGGTTGATGAGTTAGGGATGTAGTTGTTGCTGGAAAAGATGTGGGTTAAGGTGCATTTATATGTAATGGTTATGGTTGAAATAATGTTTAAATATAAGGTGGTGAATTGGGCATGAAAATGGTGATGGATTTGTAATGAAGAAAACTGTGGATAGTGTTGTGTGTGCGCAATGTGGGAAAAACACTCGCTCTACTAGATGAAATACGAGCGGTTGTCACGCAGCACTATATGGGTATTTAGAGAACGGAAAATGAAGAAACTAGGGGTGATAGGTCGTAGTTTTAGCTGCCGAAAGGTGTCAAAACCATATGGCTAAAACAGGGCATGATAGTTGCTGAAAATTCTGAGCAGGGCTTGGAAAAATGAAATCTAGAAGAGTTTCTGATATCGAATTGAAGCGCCATAAATTTTTATGAAAATTAGACATCTAGGAGCACAACATATCTAAAATTTAGCTCATTTTGTAAAAAAAATGAAATTACAGTAAATTTTTGAAAATGATAGCCCTGCAAATGACATACCCTGTTTTAATGTGTCATGTGTCAAAAAATTGGCTTAACTTAATTTATTGAAGTCAAAACTCAAATCCGTTAAATACGACATAAACTAGACTCATAATAAAGTGTGTCGCCAAAAAGTTTAGATAAAAATATGTTGTTAGCTTTGAACAACACGCATTTGTTGGAAGCGTAGAATGTAAAATATTGAATAAAATAGGTTTTAGAACAAAATTAGTCGGTGGCTTTGGTAAAATAATAATAATAATAAAATAAAATTTAGATGTGAATATAATTGACAGTTAAAACCACATTGAAGTTTTATTATGTAGCAAATCCAAGTATAACATGTATATCATATTTATGAAAATGGCGTAAGTTGGTGAGGATTTGAAATGATGGATTGTGGAGGTGGAATTGAATATCGGCAATTTCGGTAGGCCGAGTTTGTTTGAAATATTTGGGAGTGTTTGGAATTTGATAATGCGGATTTGTTGAAAAATGAATTGGTGGAAAATGATAACATTTATCAAATTCGGAAATGTTATGCTAAATGTATTTTTTCCAAAAATTGGTATGATATCATATATATATATATATGTATGTATGTATGTATGTATAAGCTACATGAAATGATGTTATGGCGTGAATATGGCAATAAGTTTATTTTAGAAAATTAATAAAGTGTGAGAGTTTCAAAATGTGGATGTCATAGGAACGTAGCAGCAAGAAATGGCGCGTAACTAAAATAAGTTGTGTAACTTGATTTTTAGGTACACACCATTGACTAAGAACACACTTATGAAAAGTGGAAACAAAGGTAAGTAAATAGTGCATGCATTTTTAATATTTTTAGAAATCATGCGATATTCAATATTATGCTAAAAAAATGGTGAATTTTAATGTTTTGGTATGCCGAGATTGTTTTTATGAAATGAAAATTGAAAATAATGAATTTTAATGTTTGATATGCCGATATTGCATGTATGAAATGATTGTTGAAAATGATGTCGATATGTAAATGTCTATGAATGAAAATGGTTTTATGGCTCTAGTCGTTAGTTAATGTTTATTATAAACAATTCAGAATTCTGTTTAACACGCAATGTGCATTTCTGTTAAACGTGCAATGCACGTTTCTGTTGGAATTGATATGAAAATGTCCGTTTTAAGCAGAACACGTGATCACATTTTGAATCCGGATCATCGCGGGTGCAGGTGACACTAACTAACTAAGCCATTCTAAAAATATTTGAAATATAAATGAATTCATGTGTTATTAAAAAGTTTGAGAATTTATTGATAAGTTTTTTATGCAAATAAGATTGCTCTGAAAAGGAGAGAAATTTTGAGAAGTTTGAAAATGTTTTGATTGTTTAAATCCATATGTTTTGTATTGCATCGACATATAAAAACATGTATGGTTTACTTACTGAGATTTTATCTCAGTCTTTTACTTTAAAATTTTATTTTCTAGAAAATAGTGTTTATAAAGAACGAAAGGAGACGAACATAAATGATTAGGCGTAGAAGAAATTTTAATTATAATGTGGCAAGATTGTCAGGCTGTTAGAAAGAAAGAGAAAGGATTCGGTACAAATGAGACACATAGAGTGGACAAGGAGTGCGTACTACAGTCATTAGAACACATGAGTCCGTCATGCATCCGAGAGTCATGTATGGTTCAGCTTTTAGCATATTACAAAAATATATATCATTTGCATCATTTATTTCATTGTATAAATTTCTGTAATACATTGAAAGTTTTTGTATATCATTACCCGATTTACTGTATTAAGTGATTTATGAATTTACGATTAACAATGTTTGTTGAATTAAAAACCAAATGTACGCATTCATACATGTAGAGAGAGTAAGGCTTAGGGTGACGGTGGAGCCGTTACCTGCCAGTAGCATCTCCGAGTAGGGGGTGTTACATCTTACAAGGGTATCGGCCATAGCTTACGAGGGTTTCGGCCACGTAGCACTAAAGCTCATCTCAGGGTAAAAACGATCCTTAAACAAAGATTTTCAAGACCTTACTACAGTTACGTGTTAGTAAAGGATTCATATCTTTCTCATACATTTCTGGATTATTCTGTAATAAGAATTCTTGCCAAATTAAGCTTCTTACATAATAAGAATTCTAAGGAGGCAATGCCACTAAATCTGAAAATCGATGTTTAACCTATGGAATCTCTATAATTCTCGTACAGTGGGACCATGACTACTAAATTTCATGGTATCCTGCCGTAAAAAAGAGATAATAGCATTTATAAAAAGAGATGAGCTATAACCAGGTACGACTACTGAAACTTTGGCGAAAAACACTACAATTCTCTTTTAGCTTCCTTTTTTTGCAAAGAAAATAACCACCAGTAAAACATTAACTTCAGCATTAGAGGATTTTCGCCGGACAACCGGCTTTTCACCTCCATAGTTATTGATTGTGGTTGCAGGTCGAGTAGAAGAAGAGGAAGATCATTACTGGTGCATAGGATCCACAAAATGGATTTTTATTGCATCAACATCTGACGCCATCTATGGGAAATCTAAATAAAAAGTTAGAAACAACTGCAAGAAAGAAAATGTGGCAACTTCGCATACATACGTAACAAGGGACAAAGCAATGGCAAGGGGGAATCCTCATGACAACATTGTTGATGGCCATATGACTATTAATCATGATATTGGAGACAGCAGTCGCCATTGGAAAACGTGAACTGCGATACGGCGAAAACGACCTGGTTGACTAAGAGGCTGGCAGAGAATGAAAAGTAACATGCGAAAAAAGATAGGTAGATTCAAGCTTTGGCTGAGGAAGTAGCATGGACGAGGAAGATGTTTCAAGTTGGTTCCTTAGCGTTAAAAATGCCAAAACCAGTCGAAGTTGTTGGAAGCAGTATGTCGGATACAACACACACAAATCGTACGACGGAGTATCGCTAAAATACTACCAGGAGAAAATACACTGCCATAGAGAAGAGAAAAGGAAAGATTTTTGGATACCCCTTTAAAGAACCTCAAAGAGATGATGATGCTGATAAGCTCCACAATGAGCCACCGCAGATGTTTAACGATTCGACAATTGTGCGTGAAAGAGAATCGGGTCACGGTTACGGCCAGAAGGACATGATGGTGTTTTTAGATCAAAAACGGCAAAGGGAAGACTCTGTACTGAGCTTATCCCCAAGGAGGAGATCTAGGAAAGATAGTAATCAAGTTGAGAATTTAGAAGTCTATGTGCGAAAATTGGTTGAGCAGTTGGAAGACCAAAAGAGGAGGGAGAGGTAAAGGGGGGACGATGCTTTACTAAAGATGGGTTTTTATTCAAAATCTTTTTTTTCCCAGAAAATACTAAACCTCATTCTTCCCCGAAAGTTTAAGATACCCCAAATCAATCATTTCACAAGCAAAACCAACCCATCATTGCACATGGATCTATTCAAAGAAATGATGCTAATCTAGAGGTTGGATGAATCCTAGATGTGCCTATTGTTTCCGCTAACTCTGGAGAGATAAGCAAGAAAATAGTTCACCAGTCTAACTGATGGAATCCAAGATGCTTCACAAGTTGATCAAGTTATTCTAGATATGTTACAAAATGAAGAACAGCTTTGGTGCATGTTCTACAAGTCATTTAAGCCCAAGTCTAAAAGTAAAGATATGATGGCATATGTGGCCACATTGTATTCTACATATGGGCTTGATTAAATTTTATTTAATTATTTTAGTCTATATTATTTTTGTATTATAGAGCTGGTATAATTAATTAAATAGCCTATAATTATTTTTTTATTATTTGTTTTAGGGTTTCCTAGTGTTTAAAGGAAACAAAGGTTTTAGATTTTAGGAATTTTAGTTTAAATAGAACATATTTGTGAAGTTCAAATTCAACTAGTACATGCTTTCCTATTAGTTTAAGGGTAGTATTAGATTTTTAGTATTTAAACAACTTTATAATGTTATTTTGCAAAATAACTCTTGATGAATAAAATTTTAAAACTATGTGAGAATTTGTGAGTAATTCTTAAGTTCTTTCGTGAACTTATCAAAGGCTTTGTAATCCTTTATGACATCATATCTTTACGACCTAGGTTTTTGAGACAAGTTCCTCAATGGGTCTAGGGTTAATAATCTGATTATATTGGTTTTCCAGGTTAGGATTAACTTGTTTGTGAGTTTTTAAAGCGTTGTTCTTTAGGGGTTCACATTACTGACACTCGGCAGCATCAGTAGCTTTGAACAATTGTACGAAATCTTTGTCGATAAGTTTAGAGGCACTATTATCAATCTCAAAACTCCGAGTTCATTACTACTCATGAAGTAAAGAGAGAGTGAAAACCTCAGAAGCTTCGTTAAAAGATATCATGATGAAGTGATGGAATTGGGGGCTTATCATTATTCCCTAGCTTTTGAAGGTCTAAGAAAAGGTCTACGAGTAGACCGAGGATGGTACGCTGTGAGGAAACCCTTTATTACCACTTATGAAACAACTAAAAGAAAGTTGTTAAATGAGATCGAGATTGAAGATCAAATTGCTCTCAAGATGAGGGAAGAAAAATTTTTCGAACCGCAATCTCTCGAAAGGGCTAGGAATCCTAGGATCGATCAAGGAAGAAAGCACGATGACAGGAGAAGTTTCTGCAATCTTAATAGAAAAAGTAGAAAAGGTCAGGGTCAGAATGAGACAACTGGCGGAAGAGAGAACTTTTGTTCAAAAAGGCACCGTTCACCTGCAAAAGATGACACAAGGGAAATAGTTTATGTTCAAGGAGATTAAACTTTCACTCCTTTAAAAGTTTCACTCTCACAGGTTTGGAAGGAGATCACAACAAGAGAAGGAACTATACTGGTGGAACCTCGTCCATTGAGGTTCAAACCAGTAGAAGAGACCAAGAATAAGTTTTGCGAGTTCCACAAGAGCACTAGACATCTGATGGATGAATGTTTTGACCTAAGAAGTCATGTGAAAATATTAATCCAAAACAATTACCTACAAAACTTGATAGCTGGAGAGGAGGATGGAGTTAAGGTCTCGGAACAGGAAATCGAGCATGGACCAAGGTGAGAAGAAATGACTATGGTATTCTCAAGAGGAGTGACATTAGCTTGAAATTTAAATAGGCCTAGAAAGAGTTACTCTAAGTACTCTCTGTACAATACCTCATCAGATATTCATATCATGAATGTCTGAACCAAAAAGAAACAAAAACTCGCTTTAGTACCAATTATGTTAACAAATGAAGATGAACTAGGAGTACATTACCCATACGACGATGCCTTGGTCGTAACCTTGACAGTAGGAATTTCTGAGTTCAGCCGAATCTTAGTAGCACAAGAAGTTTAGTTGATATTATCTTCAATGAAACCTTAGGTTCTTTAGAAATAAAAGATCTGAGACTCTGACCTGCCAAGACCGCCCTCTATGGATTTGGGGAATTGTGCGTTTATCCCCTAGGAATAGTGCAGCTACTTGTCACCATGGGAGAACGGCCTTATTAGAATACTACAATAGTGGAGTTCCAAGTGGTTGACCTTAAAATACCCCATACCATGATTCTCGGGAAACATTTTCTTAGGACCACGAAAGTAGTAGAGAGCATTCATTATCTGAAGTTGAAATTCTGGACAGGAGAGGGGATTAGAATTGTTAAGGGAAACCAAAAGGAAGCTCGGTCATGTTTTGTGGTTTCTTTCAAAGCCTCATACTGCCTATCGAAGTGCCCATGGAGAGAAGTCTTGAAAGCCAATGAAAACTCGTGAGATAAGCTAATTGCAAAAAGGGTGGAGCAAGAGAACTCAAATCCATCATTCTGGATCTGAAGTCACCTCAAAAAATAGTTAAAATCTGTGCCCAACTCCTAGAAGAACTGAAATACGTACTCAAGGGCATCTTGAAGAAACACATAGGAGTGTTCGCGTGATTTCATAAAGACATACCAAGTATTGACCCACGAGTAATCTCTCACCGACTCACTATCAATCCCCAACATGAACCAGTCAAGCAGAAAAGAAGACCGTTTAATGAAGAAAAGAGAGAAGTAATATATGCCAAAGTCGACAAGCTAATGAGAGCAAAATTCATCAAGGAAGTGCATTACCCAGAATGGGTATCAAACATGGTAATGGTTAATAAGGCCAATAGTAAATAGAGAATGTGCATAGATTTCACGGACCTGAATAAAGTCTATCCTAAAGACAGCTTCTCGCTCCCTCGAATCGATTAGTTGGTGGACTTGACAGCTAATCGTAAGTTATTAAACTTCATGGATGTCTTCTTAGGATACAATCAGATCAGGATGCGCGAATCAGACTAGAAGAAAACGGCATTTATTACCGATCAAAGATTATATTGCTATACAGTAATGCTCTTTGGATTGAAAAATGTTAGGGCTACCTTCCAAAGGTTAGTCAACCGAATCTTTAAACCACTGATAGGCAAAACTGTAGAGGTCTATGTAGATGACATGATTACTAAATCATGTAAGGCCAGAGACCACCCTAAGCATTTGGAAGAGATCTTCTCCTACTTAAGCAAGTACAAAATAAAGTTGAATCTTGAGAAATGTGCATTTGGGGTTCAAGCAGGGAAGTTCCTTAGAAATATAGTCAGTGAACGTGGTATAAAAGCTAACCCACAGAAGATCAATGCCATATTGGATCTGAAGTCCCTATCCAACCTCTAAGAGCTCCAAAGTTTAATGGGGCGATTAGCAGCACTTAGCAGGTTCCCATCCAAAACTACCGATAGATGCTTCCCTTTCTTTCAGGTAATGAGAAAAAGGAAGAAGATTGAATGAATAGAGGAATGCGAGCACAGCTTTCAAGAGCTGAAATAATATCTTATATCCCCACCTCACCTGACAAGATCGGAAACCGAAGAAATGCTTTATTTATACCTCACAGTAAGCGACCATTAGATAAGCTTAGTCTTAATGAAAGAAGATTCTGAGAAAGTTCATTATTCCATCTATTACACCAGCAAGGCATTACTAGACACTAAGACGAGATACTCGCTGCCAAAGAAGCTAGCACTAGCATTGGTGGTAGCAGCAAAGAAGCTGAGACCCTACTTCTAAGCTCATCAAGTTGTGGTATTAACGAACCAGCCATTAAGATAAATCCTGAATCGGCCAAACCTCTCAAGTCAATTGATCAAGTGGTCTATTAAACTTAGTAAGTATAACATCACTTACAAGCCTATGAAAGTGATTAAGGGTAAGGCATTAGTAAATTTTGTCGTCGAAAGATCGGTGTCGAAACACCTCCTTATCTACCAAATCGCAAAACAACCTTCTGAGCAAGAAAACCCAACCACCCTAAATGAAGAAGTGGTGATCTGGAACCTCTTCATCGATGAAGCGTCAAATGCTCAAGGAGAAGGAGATGGAGTGGTCCTTAAAGTTTAGAAGGGATTGAGGTAATGTATTTCTTAAAGTTTGACTTTAAAGTTACAAATAACAAAGTAGAGTATGAAGCGTTGATTGCAAGAGTCAAGTTAAATCTAGCTCTAAGAGTTATAGGTCTCGACATCTACTGTGATTCCCAATTAGTGGCTAGCCAACTGGACGGCCAGTTCCAAGCCCACGAAGGTAATGTACAGGCATACTTGAAAAAAGACAAGCAAGTACTGAGCGCGTTGAAGACTGTCAGAATCAAACAAATTCCGAGAGCCGAAAATTCAAAGGCAAACATGCTAACAAAACTGGCCTCTACTTTTAAAGGAAACATTCTCACCTCGGTACCGATAAAGGTACTAGAATAAAGAAGCACAGAAGATGAAGGCCACATGAGTTATATATCTCAAATAGATTTGTACCATTATTGGGTTGATGAGATAAGGTCTTATATTCAATACGGCAAGCTTCCAGAGGATAAAGAGTAGGCAAGAAAGGTTAGAAACAGGTCGACAAGATATACCATCATTAATGGAGAGCTATACAAGCGAGGATATAATATTCCCTACTTAAAATGCCTGAGACTTGATGTAGCTACTCGGACCCTAAATAAAATCCATCAAGGGATATGTGGCGGATATGAGGGAGCCCAAGCTATGACCCACAGAATATTGAGGCAAGGATATTACTAACCAACACTTTCTTGGGAAGTGGCACAGCTAGCTAAAACGTGTCATGAATGTCAAGTGCACAACTGCATTCCTAAACAACCTCTAGAGAAGCTGACTTCCCTGGTGAATCCTTGACCATTTTCCTAGTGGGGTCTCAATCTCATTGGATGTTTACCGCAAGCACATGCAAACACTAAGTATGAGGTGGTGGTTATCGACTACTTCATAAAGTGGGTGGAAGCCAAACCCTTGACGGCTATCACGGAAAAAAGGGTCACAACATTCGTCAAGCATAACATCATCTACAGATTCAGAATACCTCAAATGTTGATCACAAATAATGGAAAGCAGTTTGACAATACAAACTTCAGAGAGTTCTGCTTAGAATTGCGATCGACCTCAGATTCGCAACTTCAGCTCATCCTAAAGCCAACGGACAAGTAGAAGCAGACAATAAGGTTATCGAAAAGGCCCTAAAAAAGGAAGCTCAAGGAGTACAACGGTGCGTGGATTGAAAAACTTCCTAAGGTCTTTTGGGTGTACTAAGTTACACCCAAGGTCACCAAAGGAGAAACTCCTTATAGCTTAGCTTTCAGGTTTGAGGCAATGATTCTGATAGAAGTGAGTATACCAACTTTTCGAGTTTACAATTATGACAAGAAGTCTAATGACAAGGGCTTACGTTTTGAATTAGATCTGTTGAAAGAAAAGAGGGAAATGACCGTGATAAAGGTCGCAGCTCACCAACAAAGGGTAGCAAGATATTACAACTAGAAGGTTCAGCATTGTTCCTTTCAACTAGAGGATTGGGTCCTGAGACAAGTAACCTTGAACACTAAGGTTCTAGGGGAGGGCGTTCTAGGTGCAAACTGAGAAAGGCCTACAAAGTCACTCAAGTCCTCAAACCTGGAGTTTATAAGCTAGAATCCCCTAACTAAAACCGAGTTTAAAAGCCTTGGAATGCCGAATGCTTGAAGTTATATTACCCTTAGAAGCATCGAAAATTTTTGTAGCAAATTCCCTTGAAAGTTAATAATAAAAAAATTTTACTTCTGATGTCAGCCAATAGATAAAGCAAAAGTTCATATTCATTAAACATCTCGGGATAATCTCCTCCCAAAGCTCGGACATGAGTGACATGATTCTTAAACGTTCAGCCTTTTATTTTTCTCGAGGTAATATTATCCTCAACTCAAACAAAACCTAGAGCACGGTCTCGGAGAGCATGAGCAAAAGAGGTTCTCGATGGATTCATCAAACGTCTTGAGATAATCTCCTCCCAAAGCCCAAACATGGGTGACATAGTTTCCAAACGTTCAGCTTTTTATTTTTCTCAAGGTAATATTATCCTCAGCTCTATCAAAGCCAAGAGCACGGTCTAGAATAGCATAAGTAAAAGAGGCTCTCAGATAGATTCATCAAACGTCTTGGAGTAATTTTCTCTCGAAGCCCGGACACGGGTGATATGGTTCCTAGATGTTCAGCTCTTAGCTTTTCACGAGGTAATATTATCTTAGCTCAATCAAGCCCTGAGAATTGTCTCAAAAAGCATAAGCAAAAAAGGTTCTTGAATGGTCTTGTTAAATGTCTCGGGGTAATCTCCTCCTAAAGTCCAGATATGGGTAACACGATTCACAAGCGTTCAGTTATTTACTTTTTCTAAAGTAATATCACCCTTGGCTCAAACAAGAACAAAATGGGTTCTCGAATGACTAGTGAGAGGTGCAAGCCTTACAACATTAAAAGGGTCAAATCAACACATCAAGGGTAGTGAGCTTAAGATATCAATTAGCCAAATTCAAATTATTAAGTCAATATTAGCAAGAACTACAAGTTCAGAATATAATTAAAGGATGCACAAGATACCATGTGTTAAAAATAAGAAAGGACAGAGCCAAAATAAGGGAACATTTAGAATTGCAAATGCGAATTTCATTGATCAGTCAAATATTACATTACAAAAGAAAAAAAAAACTAAACAATTTTTACAATGGAATCGGCTAGGGGGTCAACAAAAAGAACTGGATCTGCTGGAGGAGTCGACAAGTCGGTTGAAGGAGTTGTTAGGGCAGTAGGAGGAGCCTCTATTTCCTCCGCGGAAGAGACTTCCACAGGAACATTTGCAGCAGAGGGCTCAGTAGTGGGGTTGGAAGCAAACTTTATTGAGGCACATACTTGGTTTTCAAATTAAGATGCCCCTCCCCTTCAGGGAATACCCCATCAAAGTCCTCTTCTCCTCCCGTTGGAGCCTAATGCCCCAAGGCCTCATACAGCCAACTCAAGTCTAGGTTAGGATATTGACCTTGGAGCATATCGCAAGTTAAGTCAATGCTATCATTGACCCGATCATGAAGCCAAACCCCCATCTCCACCTCGTCGTCCTTGACCTTCTTGACCAGAAGCACAATCTTTTCTTCTCAACGTCCAAGCTCACTCGTAACTCTTCACACACTCTATTTACGCTCTAGAGACGTAGCTTTCCCTCTTCTTTCAGGATGTTCAGCTCAAACCTCAAGGCCTCTACCATCTTATTAACCTCGGAATAAGACAACTCAGCCATAGCCACCCTTATTTGGAGCTCTTTCTACTCCCGACTCATTATGCCAAGGTCGGATTCGTACTTGTTTCTTGCGAAAGCTAAGTTTGTTTCCTCCTTCTCGATCCTCTTCTTAACCTTTGAGGCCTTGGAAAAATCATCGATAAAGGCACTATGTTGCAGCATGGTTGAATAGAAGAGCTAAAAGATCACAAATGTTGAACCATCAAAAGACTAGTTATAATGAGTTTAGTTTATAATACAAGAATGAAGAAATGTAAACTCACCCAACCTAGCCATTTCAACTAGAAGTTCAGCAATGACTTTCCTGAGAGCCCAACGATATCCGCAGAAAATTTGTCGCTGACACTTTGCACCTGCAAGTTGATGCAGGGGAGGAAATGTGCAAAAAGCCCCCTCATCTCCTTGGAGATGTCTTCAAGAAGAAGCTCCAGCAATTCAACCAATTCCTTATCGGTGTGGCCAAACATTTGTTTCTTTTTCTTAGCCTTCTCCTCAGAAACCGTATTTGTAACCTTGTGCTTCTTTTTTCTTTTTATCAGCAATAAGAGCTGGAGGAAGAGGCATTGGATCACGGATCACTATCCCCTTTACAGGTACTTTAGGGTGGATCGAGCTAGAGGCGCTAGCTTCCTTTGAAGCTTCAGAAACCTTGCTGGACACTTTTAGGCAGCATTAGTTTGAAGGGCCTTCTTAGCTCTCCTCTCTCAAGCCAATTTTTGCAAGACCTTATAAGGGCCTGGAGTAATATTCTTGAAAGTCATTTCACTTACAATCGTAAATAAGACTACAGTTAGTCATTATGACCCTAACACCAAGGACGAGTTGATGTGAGATTACCTCGAAGATTGGCTTTTTTTAAGGACAATTGTTGTCTGGATACACAAAAATCTACCAAGCCTGAACTAAGTAGTTCATCTTCTAAAAGCAAAATGTTCTGGTCAAAAATTAATGACCTAACCAATTTTACCCTCGCATGGCTAGGGGGATCTAATGTTAGCTTGCCACTCTAGAAGATATCTTCACCAAAGGGTCTGGTTATGTGAAAGTATGGGGTTAAGTTCCAATTACCTCCAACAAAAAATCATTTTTTTCTTCTAGGTTTTGTTGGAAGTAGGGTTGCTAGTAATAGAGTTCTTCTCGCTAGTTAAGTTCTGAAGGTAAAACCACCCAGGGATGTTCATGGATTTCTTTTCAGTATGAACATTTATTCAATCTCCTCAAGGGAATGGTCAAGATCTGATTTCTGGTGCCACACACGTACAGACCAGATATCACTCTCCAACTATTAAGGTTTAATTGGTAAGGAGGTAGTTCGAAGGAAGCAAAGATTCGAGTAAAGTATGGCTGAATAGGTAATCTAACACCAATATGGAAAAATTCTTCGTTGAAGGCTGTTTCGCCCTCTAGAGGGCAACTTAAAAGCTCGTTCACTTCAGAGACCCTAAGATAAACCCCTCGAGGATTTTGTATAGCCTAGTATATGTTTCTAGGTCCATTTCAGTTATGGTCAAGGTAAATCTGTCTACCTCAAAGTATGCTAAGTCTCTCGTCACTAAAGTTGGGGAGGAGATTGGGATAATGGCTTTCTCCCAAACTGAGTTGCTTCTCTTAAAAGTTATTTTTTGTTTTTACATAAGAAAATTGAGAGTTAAAGGCCATTCTAGGATCCTCAGCAACTCAAGGATTAACCTAAAGGTCTCTAAATCTAAGAAGACGTTTACCAAGTTCCCTAATTGATCAGATATGTCACAAATCAATTGCGAAAGAATAGAAGGAGAAGAGAAGAAACTCACTGTTGAAGAGTTGAAGAACTTGAAGTGTGAAGCTCGAAGCTGAGGTGTTGCTGCTGTTGTAATGCTGAAATTGTTTGCAAAGGAAAAGTGACGGTGTAAAAAGGTAAAATGGTAAAAGTGGGGTATTTAAGGGAGAAGAAGAACCCCAACCGCCGATAATTATTACAGATTAAAGGATGAGATGTTGCTACATCGAGGGAGAAACTGAAAGAATGGTCTTATCAATGGAAAGGGGGCGGCCATTATTAGGGGCAGTTAGATCTCTTAGGGTCCGAAACGTTGGGATCCCTAAAGCCAATCATCATTTGCCATGTTACAAAAATGAGCAGACTCCCAACTGAATATTTAATTGTGACAGATAAGCGTGTCTCTTCAAAACCGTTATGTAACAGTCCGGGCCTAACAACCGAGTAGATATTGTCTGCTTTGGGCACACGGCCTGTCACATATTTGTTCTTGGGCTTTGCAACCCAAAATGCATCTACTGAGTTAAGAGAACCCAAGCTATATAACCTATAGCCTAGTCTTACCCGCTAGCAATGTGGGATGTGACATTCTCCCCACCTTTAGATCTCACGTTCTCGTGAGGGAGTCATAACAGACATAGACATATCATATCATAGAACATCCACACATCGGGTTGCAGGTCAGCTCTGATACCAAATGTAACAGTCTGGGCCCAACAACCGAGTAGATATTGTCTACTTTGGGTACACAGCCCATCACGGATTTGTTCTTGGGCTTTACAACCCAAAATGCGTCTCCTAAGTTAGAAGAACCTAAGCTATATAATCTATAACATAGACTCACCCGCTAGCGATGTGGGATGTGACATTCTCCCCCCCTTTAGATCTCACGTCCTCGTGAGAGGGCCATAACAGATATTTTACAGAACAAACATATCACAGAACATTGGGGATCTCATGTCCCCGTGAGGGGGCCATAATAGACATTTTACAGAACAAACATATCACAGAACATCCACACATCGGGTCGCAAGTTGGCTCTGATACCAAATATAACAGTCCGGGCTCAACAACTGAGTAGATATTGTCCGCTTTGGGCACACATCCCGTCATGGATTTGTTCTTGGGCTTTACAACCCAAAACACGTCTACTAAGTTAAGAGAACCCAAGCTATATAACCTATAGCCCAGTGTTACCCGCTAGCGATGTGGGATGTGACATATTATCTTTAGTATTAATCAAGGAATAGTTTTCTTGACTAAAACTAGGGAACTTGATGTTAGGTATAGTCCAATGTGCACAAGGTCCAAGAGAACAAAAGCCCAAAATAATCCTACAGGAAGGGAGGAATAGTGTCTTGAGAGCAACTGCTACCCAAATAAAGCTATTTGAAGTGATAAGGAAACACAAGGCTTGTCTGACAGAAAAAGAAAGAGACCTCAGGTTAGCATAATAATAAAGGGTATGGTGAAGACTTCAGGAAAGATGGGAGCCGAGACCTCTTAGAGTCACTAGGAAGCTTAGATCAAGTTTTATCCCAGGGATGCAACATAAAAGTCTCAGCCACATCTCATTGAGGTCTCAGCCACAACTTACAAGAGTCTTAGCCATAGCTTATGAAGGTCTCGGTCATAACTTACAAGGGTCTCAGCGACAACTTACGAAGGTCTCAGACACAACTTACAAAAGTCTAGGACACAACTTACAAGAGTCTCGGCTATAGTTTACGAGGGTCTCAGCCAGGCAGTACCAAAGCTTATCTCAAAGTAAAAACAATCCTCAAACAAAGATTTTCAAGACCTCGCTACAGTTACGAGTTAGTAAAGGATTTATCTCTTTCCCTTACATTCCTGGATTATTCTATAATAAGGATTCTTGCCAAATTAAGCTTATTATATAATAAGAATCTTAAGAAGGCAATGCCACCAAATTCGGAAGCCGATGTTTAACATATAGAATCTACAAGATTCTCATACAATAGGATCATAACTACTATATTTCATGGTATCCTACCTAATAAGGAGATAATAGCATCTATAAAAGGAGATGAGCTATAACCAGGTACGACTATTGAAATTTTGGTGAAAAACATTGCAATTCTCTTTTAACTTCCTCTTTCTCCAAAGAAAATAACAACAAATAAAACCCTAACTTAAGCATCGGAGGGTTTTCGCCGGACAACCGACTTTTCACCCCCATAGTTGTTGATTTTGGTTTCAGGTCGAGCAAAAGAAGAAGAAGATCATTGCTGGTGCACAGGATCCACAGAAGAGGTTTTTGCTGCATCAACAAATGTATTTAGTTATGTACCTCGTATTTTTATAAATCAATTACACTTTTACTTGTGAAATAATTTGAAAATATCTCGAAGAGATAAATTTATATGAATAGTTATATAGAGGATAAGTACCTAAAAAGCCTTACAAGTTTGAGAGATATATTTAGGGTCTTAAAATATGTTTCAAGAGTCTGTGACGGTTGTCACATGTGAACCCCATAGGTGGGGTCATGACAACTAAAGCCGTCATATTGCCAGTGAAGATCATATTGAGGTGTATATCTAGAACTTGTTTAACATAGCAATATTATATATCCAACTCTATTCTCTAAGCAAATATCTCATGCAACCACGATCTTGGATGCATAATCATTTCCCATGCTAACATAGCCATAATCACTACTAGTATAGGATACGAAGAAATCTCTATATGAAGTAACAAAAATGAAGCAACCAAATCTATCACTTAATCACTAATATGGCATGTGATATTTATAGAGTTTTAATCATAAACAATACCCACATTGCCTTCAGCCACGACTACATTATTCTCATTCTTTTGTGATTCACCTCTTTCTTTTGCTTATTCTTTTTTCTAGATTATACACTTTCTTTTTATATGCTCGACTTTGTTGTAGTGAAAGTACTTGATACCAAGCCTTTGAGACTTTGATCTCCCTCTATATATATCGTTTTTGTTGCAAGAATTTATAATTTGGCTTCTCGCCAACCTTTCTTACTTGTCTATAGAAAGTGTATCAATTTCAAAGGAACTTCTGGTTGTAGTCTTCCTTCAACTATATTCTAGGTTAACTTCCCTCTGAGCCTTGAGTTATTTTGTCACACCCGTTTCGTACTGTCACAAATAAATAAACACATCCACTACATACAATGTTATTCTTCTATTTACACAAAGCTTAAACATTTCTAAACCACAATTTTTTTT
>JAXCLQ010027104.1:0-28457 GCA_035584115.1 Cedrela odorata
TATTATATATATTATATTAATATAATATTATATATATATATATATATATATATTTTTTGGTGCCGCCCCATTACGACTTCAAACCACTACCAATATTGACTAGTGGGTGTAGTACTCACATGAGTGGGTGTAGCACTTCACAATCAAGCTATACAATTATACAATTACATCAAGACCAAAATCAGAAGATATAAGATAAACATAAATAGATTGGTTCAACATAGTTTATGAACATATGAATGTGATACAACAAGTACATATTATTTTTGACTAATACGCAGTTAGAAAATGAAAACAAGCATAATATTTCACTACTTGGAACGCAATTAACTTGCCTGGCTGCTTTATCTTTGCAAAACAAACCAATTTCCTGCTCTTATTCCCGTTTTTCACTTATTGAGATCATAGCGATGGCCTGTTGTAAATTCCTGAAGTCTCGAATGATGATGACGGCAGGCTAGGTCGATACCTATCCGACGTACATGTTACCACAACAGAACCAAAAACAGTACGCTTGGCTGAATCTGGAACACTTTGCGTAGTCGCCGATGGAGCTGTTTGCCAAGGACTTCCATGAACAAGACTTTTGCTTTGTCCTTCTTTCTCCACTTTTTCCATTTTCACCTCCTGCTTCTGCATCAACCGTAACCATCAAGTAATTCTTGCATAAGCTTAATAAATACTAAAATCAAATCAAATATGTGTAGCTACTTAATTAAAGTCAGATATAATTACTCGGAACGGCGGCTAATTTACGTGCAACTCTTGCATGGGAAACAAAAGAGGATTGATGTCAAGAGTAAGCAATAGAATATGAGAGAATAAAGAGTTTTGTTTAGCATTTTTTTCTTTTTGCAGCTAGCGTAGCTTTAGTGTTCTATTTGACACGAAAAATATATAAATTCTTCGCTCCTTTTGGCTAATGGTATTTGCTGATATATGATATTTATTAGTTACAACGTTGACATATATAGTCTTTTTAACTTTATTTCTAGCCACATAAAATAATTAATCGATATTCAGATTCAGAGTCAGCTACACCCCCGTATGCGGGTATTCGAGACGTTGACTCAGAGTCAATCAATGAAAATATATCTTCAATAGTAATTAAATATGTAAAAGGATGAAGAAAGAGCAGAGTTTTTGTAGCCAACAAGTAGTAATGGGAATCAACTTTTGTATTGCCTTTCTTAGTTTTACAAAGAGAACATTTATACCTTTTTATACTAAAGAGCCTGCCGGAAACCCTAGCAGTATATAACTGTTACAATTGATAAGAATACAGAGAAAATAAAATTGGTTATTGTACTGGTTCTGCCTTATGCAGTGAAGGACAGTGTGCAATGGTGCTGCAACGCCTCTGCTGGCTGCGTGGGGTCCAGGTTCTGTAATTGGTTTTCTTGGTACCAAGAAGGCTGAAGTGTGCCTTGCGTGTACTACAAGGTTTAGCTGCCAGAGGAATGCTGAGGCTGCTGAGATGGACACAAGATACTGATGTGTATGGCTAAGCTGGCAGTCATCTTGTTTAATTATAATTTCTTCTCTCTTCAATAATTGAAGGATATCCATTTCAAAGTTGCAGCCATAATTTGAACGGAAGAAGAACGACAAGTTATGTTTTGGTAAAACAAACTTTTTATTTATTTATTTATTTATTTATTTTATGATTCTCATATCCAAAAACCTTTTTTTTTGGCCCACAATATTCTCTCAAAACTTTACAACTTTACAGGTAAATTTGTGTTCAAGAGTTTTTTTAAAATTTTTTTAAATTTTTTAGATTTAATATTTGAAAAGTCGTTGATTGTTCTGATACTTTTCGTAATAATTTATGTGATTTGATAAATATGTTGATTGTTGTTTGTGTTTGGAATGTTTTGTCTTTGATTTTTGTCAGAAAACGCATATTGCCAGAAAATTGGGATGGTAGTCAAGATTAGAAATTAGAAAATTGTTTTTTCTAATTTCAAGTTTGTAAATTTGGCATTTTGGTGCCTATTTCAAACTTTAAAAATATTGCATTTTGGTCTCTAATATTAGAAATTTGAAAATCTATCAATTTGATCCTCAAAAACTTTCACATTTATCTCTCCCATTTGTAAACAAATATGTCACGACTGCATTTTTGTCATAATAAAAATAAATAAAATAATAAGTACATGTGAGTGGCAAAATAATTAAAGGACATAAAATAACAAAAGTTTCGATTTTTTTTTTAAATGAATAACACAATCCTATAATATATAGAATAGGCTTATAATATCATGAGTAGCCAAATTAATACAACCTTGTGAGAATGCTAAGTAAACTAAATTAAATAAACAAGTAAACCAAATTAAAACCATTAACAAAGAAAACCGAACCGGCCATTATAAGTATATATAGTTGAACTCATTCGTTTCCTCTTTCACTTATTTTCATTTGGTATTTTATGGTTTAAGTTCACAAAACAGAAGTTGAGAGCAAAGGAAAACGAGAGAGGGCAAGAGCAAAGGAATCCTTGCACGAGTGAAGAAACTTAGCCTATTGAAAGTGAGATTGTGGCTGAATTGAAGAGGAGAAGGAGGAGAGCGGCTGGAATGAAGCAAACCGAGAGTGGACAGGATATGGTGGCCAGAAAAGTGAAGGATTTGGCCGGAATTTGGTGAGCCAAAGAGGAATGTGGGCTGAAACAAGAGACCAAGAGGGAGTGTTTTGTTGAATTGAAGAGAAGAAGGGAGAGAGCAGCTAGATAAAGCAAAACTGAGAGGAAAGGAAGGGGTATGGCCAGAAATTTGAAGAGAATGGGAAGTAGCTGATCGAAAATAGAAGAGGAGGCGAAGGAACAGTTGGGCAAGGTGAAAGGAATGAGGAAGAAGTTAAACACAGCAGGTAGAAGGCAATTTTAGCAAGCCAAGGTAAGCCATGTTGTGTTGAATTGATGATTTTTTATTGTGAATGTGTTTAGGTGATGTTTGTGTATAAAATGGATATGTGTTGTACAAATTATTATTGCCAAAATGGTTAAACATGCATAAATCGGAGTTGTGACAGTGTGTGCCGTGAGAGAGACTGTATTGTTGTGAAAAGAGTGTGAAGATTGTAATTGAGAGGTTTAAGAAATGTTAATGGTGTATGTGTTGTGTTGTGGAAAAATTAGAATACAAACTTGTGACACCGGTGGGTCGTAGTTGTGTGTTCATGTAGGGGGTGTTCTGAGTTGAGAAAAATATAAAATAGAAGTGTTATAAGATATAATTGGGGTAGTGTATGAGAGTGGAGTGTTGAACGGGGTAGAGTGCGAGAAAACATGTAAGCGTCGGTTGTTGGAAATTTTCAAACATGGTCCATTAAAAAGGGAACTGAGTGAGGCCCAGGTTTTGGATTGATAAACTGTAAAATTTTACAGAATCTAGACACATAGGGGCACGACATAGTCAAAAATCAAGTCAATAAGCTAAGCGATGCATTCCTAAAAATTTTCGGAACCTAGTTATCCTATTAAGTTGTCATAGTCTGTTTCGTTGTGTGAAGTGTCAAAAATCTGTCATAACTTGAGCGTTCAGACTTGAAATGTGAATCCGTAAGAAGCTGTAGAAACTAGACACATAGTAGGAGTCCTCAGAAACTTAGGTTGTGATACCTTACCGGTTCGATGCACTGCGAGTTTAAAATCGCTCACTATGCAGTGGACAACATATAGGCTTCCGAAAAGAAGTAAACTATTTCAGTTTCATTTGGGCAAAATAAATACTTGTGATGTGTATATTTGTATACTTATTCAGTTACAATAAAATAATATAACAATAGTTATGTATTGTAGATCATCAGGTCGAACATCCGTCGACTCCATATTAGATCGAGTATACCATAGCCAAAGAAACCGGTGAGTGGGTGTTTATTTGTATATATATATATATGTGTGTGTGTGTGTGTGTGTGTGTGTGTGTATTGGAAATAAACACTGAAACCATATATGGAGTCAACTGATTTAAATTATTCAAAATTTGCCTTGATATGAATCCATGATAGCTTGTGCTGATTTGTATGATAAATTTGAAATGTCGTGTGGTGACATGTAATGAAGAAGGGTGAATGTATTGATATAGTGAAGGATTGTATGTATTGTTGTTGTTGACTTAAAATAGGGGGATGACGATATGTAACGCCCCTGATCTCTAGTTTTATGACTTGAGGGACAGTGGAGCGTAACGCCTTAAGGTACATGCATGTTCATTTGCGTGTTTAGGGGGACGGCGATACGTAACGCCCCTAAGCACCGACATTTCTTAGTGTCTTAGAGGACGGCAATACTTAACGCCCTAAGGCATCGATATATTCATTTACGTGTTTGAGAGGATGGAGACATAGCATCTTGAAGACACGATTTAGAGGAGAGGTCATCGATCATAGTCACTAGGGTGTCGGGTCCATCCCATATTAAGATTGACAGTTATATTTTTGTAATGTCACATGATATGGGTGTGTGTTTGGCTTTGCCTGCATGTATATTGTTAGCTTTCTTTTGGGATATATTGTAAATATTTGAGACGTACATAATTTCAGTGGGGGCATGACGCCCTTGAGTCGTTAAAATGTGTCTATTCTACAGGGATTTATGTTGAGCATGTATGTATAACAGGTTATATAAGACTTAGGGTGATGGGACAGATCTATCACCTATTGGTAACACTCCGGATTTAGGGGTTGTTACAAAATAATGGCATTGTGTTCTTGAAATGGGTTTTGTATTTTGGTTCTAATTTATAAATTTTGAAAATCTTACAATTTGGTCTCAAAAAGTATAAGTTTGGAAATCTTTATAGTTGATCCTCATAAACTTAAATGTTAATATTCCTTATTTGTAAAATAATAATGTATGGAGATTTTTACATTTTAGTTCGTATTTTACAAACTTTAAAAATCTTACATTTTAGTGTTTCGAGTATGAGTATTTAATAAAATTTTCTATCTCTTAGCATAGGTTTGGCTACTCCTGTTACCATAATTATTCATTACGGTGAATTTTAGGAATTGTTATCAAACAAAGAAGAGAAATACATTAGCAAAGTGAAGGTGAGACTGATGCATGTACTAGAAATATAAATGATGGAGAGGTTTTATGCTTGTTATACAACACCTTATAGATAAATATAACAAAATTCAATATTAGAATGAGAGTGATATTTAGAGACTGTATAGACTCGTTCATTAGACCTACATTGCAGTAGACATTACAAATGATGACAAGCTTGAGATCTTCTTAAGTTCAAACAATGAGCATCTTGTTGGTATGAAAGATTATATTTTGATGGTGATTTATGTGGACTGCATAGTTAATAAAGAACATTTCCATGAACATAGTATTTATGGCGGTAATATAAGTGGTAAAATATTTTCATTTGGTTTTTCTAGTGGAAGTAACCAAGTAAAAGAGACATTACCTACAATGCAACCAATAGGTCAGCATGAAATAGTTGCTTTACATTACTCTTTACCTCTATTTGCTCATGTACCGCATTTATCCCCACTTCATCACAATGAAGATGATTGTAGCAGATACGATCCATATCAAAACCCCAACCCTGCTTCAGAATATTATGATATTAAACCAATCACCCAAGACACTAATATTAGAGTTGAAGGCAATTGAAGGAATTATTGTGACGAAGCACATGATGAAGTAAATGGTATTCATTTTTGTCCAAGTCAAAAAGCAGCTCAAAGGTTTGTGCTGATAACATTCCATCAACATTAGGTTCTACAAACCAGTTACCTCTAATTCCTTCGTCATTTAGCATATCGGTTGATGCATACTAGGTACTATACCTGGTTATATATGTGCTAAATAGATATATAGTACCAAACAACAATTATGCCATGATTTGAATATGATAGCATTGAAGAAACATTTTTAGTTTATCACTTACAAATCTATAAAATATCGGTTCGGGGCGAAATGAGTGGTGGATGGATGCAAATGGCTAGTTCAGGCAATTAAGACAAATATAGATTCATATTTTTACGTTACTCACATTAATATAATACATACTTGCCAAACCGACCAGTTGGAAGATGGGCATTGCTAAGCAAGCAGTTGACTTATTGATGATATAGTCAATGACAAATACTAAGATTCTAGTCGATTTTACAATAGAAAATATTTGGGATGACATACAGAGGGAATACGTAGTGTGTGAGTTGTATTAAAAGACGTGGTTTGCTAAAGATGCGGCATGTATGATAGTTGCTAGAGATCCAATAGAAATATTTGTTTCACTATTGTTGTATTGTCACGTGTTAAATGATAGAAACTCAAGCACACGTTGACTGCCTTTTTTTTTTTGAAGTTATATGTTCAAATATATTATTAATTTGTGTGTATATTTTGGCTATTGTTGTTACTTAGGTACAGTTACTTATATAAAGAGGGATGACAATGATCATTTCATGTACTTCTTACGATCTTTAGTGCTTTTATTCGTGGGTTTCGTTCAGTCATCTAGTCGATTATTGCTATTAATGGCACATTTTTGAAGGAAACATACAAGAAGACTATGTTTTGTAGTGGCCGCTAGTGATGAAAATGACAAAATTTATCCCTTGGCATTTGGGGTTGGGGATTCCAAAAATAAGGCTTCATGGGATTGATTTTTACTCAAACTTGGATCAGTACCGAATTTAGTGTTTGTATCAGACCGTCATAATAACATTGAGAAGGGGATTAGTAAAATTTTTCTAGAAGCATCGCACGACTTTTGTACTTATCACATTCAAGGGAATGTTAATGCAAGACAAATACGTTCATGTTGGGGTATATTCTTGTAGTGAAAGTGTATTGACTAAGTGAATTCAACAATATGATAAAACTGATTGTGAGTAATGAATTATGAAGCTGTGAATTATTTAGAGATGAATGTTGGATTTCACATGTGAGCAGTGAATTCAAACTTTCAAAGTTATGCAATTTTTTTCCTTTTTTAAAATTTAAAAATCTTGCTTATTAGTCCCTTTAAATTACAAGTTTGATTTCATAATTGGGTCTGATCTCATTTTCCAATTTAAAGATACAATATGTTGACTACCAACATTACAAAGAGTATTAATGCATTATTGAAAGATGCATGGACTATTCCTATTATGGCTTTGGCGAATTACATATTTGTTGTAAAGTAACAATGATTTTATAATAGAAGAGAGGATGCTGGTAGAACAGATGCTTACCTAATTGACACGACACACAAGAAAGTTGATGAACAAGAATTGATGTCTTGTACAACGAAAGTTTATCATGTTTTCCGGTTTGAATTTGAAGTTAACACGAAAATAAGCCTTGGTCGTAGATTTTCGAGCAAAGACATGTAGTTGTCGAAGTTGTTTTTTTCTTTTTTTTTTTTATCTACAACAACTATCGTGTGCTCACATTCTTTTGGCAATGAGATGAACTTAAGGTAATTATAATTTTCTCTGCTTTCAATATTACACGAAAAATGCATTGTTAACGACGTATGCAGACTTGATTTATCCAGGTGGTGATGAGTGTGATTGAGTAATACCAAATGAGGTATGGCTCATCAAAGTGAAGCCACAGATAGGACGCATTCTGACTAGTTGCCAAGAAAATAACGCATCCCTTCTACTAGAGAAGAGGTTGTGACAATAATGTGTTTTCGTTGCAAGCAAACTGATCACAATCGGCATATGTGTATCAATTTGTTGTTTTTAGATTAGTATTTTTATTATAAGATTTTAACTTGTTATTAACTAGATAACGTATTATTTTAATGGTTGTTATTGTTATATTGAATAGGTAATTACTTAAACCAGTTAAGCTTTTCCTTTTCTCACTGACAATAGTAATTTTCCTTTTCTCACTTACAATAATAAATAAATGAGTGTTAACAAGTAGGTACCTAATTTTTAAATAACTAATATATAAGGTTATACTTTGATCATTTATAACGAATAGATTCTTGGCAGAATGTATTTAATATTTATAATGAAATAACAATTAATGCCTGGTTTGGAAAATAAAGTATTGGTCCCATAGAACATGTAGTTTTTATACTCGTGAATAATATGGAAAATAATATATTATGTTATTATCCAATAGCTATAGCTATATCAAAGTTAATATTTTTTTTCAATTTAATTTAATTACATCAACTTGTGTAACATTATTTGTAAAATTATGGAAAAGCATAACAATGAATTGAATGACTATTGTTTGTGTTTGGATTGTTTTGTCGGAAAAATGGGAGCTAAATGTGTCCTTGAATTCTAACTTTCACAATTATACAATTTGGTCCATTTTCAAACTTGGTCCATTTTCTAACTTTAAAAATGTTAATAATAATTCTACAACATTCATCCAATCCATAAATCAATCGCATAAGATACAATAACAACTTGCATAATGGCTGCATCGTGGTGATTATCTCAGTCTCTGAGTGCAATTTTGCTGACGAATTATAAATCGTGATTTGTTGTGAGGCCAAATCCAAAGCACATCCCACCCAATGATATCCACATGCATTGATATACATGTACACAATGTCGACTACAAAGTACATCCAATTTAGGGACCAATATGCAAAACGTCCAAAGTACTTCCAATTTATGGACCAATATGCAAGACATCCAAAGTATATCCAATTTAGGGACCAATAGCAAGATTTTAAAAATTTAACCAATTTAGAGACCAACTTGCAAGATTTCTTAAGTACATCAAATTTAGGGATCAATATACAAGACATCCAAAGTACATCCAATTTAGGAATCAATATGCAAGATTTTCAAACTTTAACCAATTTAGGGATCACGTGCTAGATTTCCAAAGCATGTCTAATTTAGGGACCAATATGCAAGACGTCCAAAGTATAACCAATTTGGGGACCAACAAGCAAAATTTCTAAAGTACATCCAATTTAGGGACCAATATGCAAGACATCCAAAGTACATCTAATTTAGGGATCAATATGCAAGATTTTTAGATTTTGTTAAATATGGATTCAAATGAAAAAAAGTCAAAGTTATAATAATAATAATAATAATAATAATAATAATAATAATAATAATATTATTATTATTATTATTATTATTATTATTATTATGTTTTATTTTTTTGCATTTAAGTCCATAATTCGAGCACGCTAAGCTAAAAATTCATGAATTTCGTGTATAGAAAGTGTGCAACCAATCCATAGAATTCGAGCATAAAGTTCTGGTAGTTCATCCCCCATTTTTGGCCATATTCACACGTAATTTTCGTTGAAGTCATGAAAATCTTCTTATTTTTTCATACTTCTTTTAGCAATAAGTTGATGATGGAGAATTTCTCATTTATTTTTAGTTTTCAAAAACAAGAATTTTTAGAGAATATCGACCAAGTGTGTTTGAATATTTTGAAGACGATTAGGATGAGATAGATAATTTCTTGGAGCAGAGATGAAGGTAAATAAATTTAAAAAAAGGAATGACAACTTTAAAGTTCTTTTTTTCTTTGTTTCCTTTCTTCTTAGTGGTTGATATCTCGGTACAAACTATCACATAAATGTTAAGATGTTATTACTGCCACTCTATCTATCTAACCACAATTCTCTTGGATTTTGCTATAAAATTAAACAACCAACACTATATATATATATATATATATATAGATATAGTTGTGTGTATTCTTAGATCGTTTTTTATTTCCATCTATTAAGATTTTATGTTTTCTAGATTCTATTTATTAATTTGTGCCTAAATGTTATTAAGAACAAAAAGAGTAGGGTTTATGTTAATAGATTTGTTACATGGTAGTCCAGAGTAATAATATTTTATTTAATTAATACTACATTGTCCTTAATAATAAAATACATTAAAAAAATTGTAATATAAAATTTTTATTTTTTTTACTCAATTATTATTTACTTTTGTTGATGCAGCAAAATTATCCTTGAAATTTAGTGCACCAGTATTGTCTTTTTTACTTGTTGGATTAATGTGTCACCTGAAATCATAACAAATATTAGGGGTTATTAAGGGTAAAGTCGGTGATTCGGGGAAAACTCTCTGATGTTTAAGTTAGGGATTTTCTTTAGTGAGAGTTTTAAGAGAGAAAAATGGCAACAATTTGGTAGCTAGAATTCAATGTGTCTCACCTGGTTATCTTCTGTTTATCTTTTATACACTGTTTCGTTCAACTGTCATCATGTCTATTAGGGTTTATCTATGGCCTAAACATGTATTAAAACTTTTAAAATTTTCATGCATCACATGTACAAATTAACAACAAATATCAAGTATATGTTGAAATCAAACTAAAGTATCAAACATACCTTTTCTTGGCTTGATTTTTTGATGAAAAACAAGCTTAAAATTATAATCTCTCTTCAATTTACACCTTCAAATGCATGCAAGGAAGCTTGGTCAAATGAGAGAATCTTTATCTTCTCAATTTCCAACTCTTAGACCGGAGAGAAATTGTTTCAATTGCATTGAATTGCATTAAATGCTCCATTTTATACTTAGGACCTCTTAAGCAAATATTTATTTAATTTGGCAAATCTTTTGCAAACTCATTAATTGTAACTTGTTCATCCTTATCAAATAAAAATACTACTTGCATTAGTGGAGCATTAATTTGTAATTAATTTGGCAAACCCTTTGCAAATTCATTAATGACATACTATTTGAATTAGTAGAGCATTAATTCATAATTAATGTAAGGATATGATAAATAAAATCTCATAACATTTTGGTCCTTGGATAATCAATATTATCCATTAAGCATGTAATTTATATTAAATTACATAAAAGTATAAAATGATTAATTCTGTAACAACTTAAAGAATTCTTAATATATATATATATATATATATATATATTGACCATATATTACCCCTGAAGGTACTAGCCATCATCTAAATAATATTTAACTCTCTCTTATAACTTTCTAATGCACAAGGATATTAATGTGACCATGAAGGATCACTGTGAGTTAGCCGTGAGATGTATCCGAACTCTTCGAATTTTAACTATTCAATAAACTCAATGACTATGAGCAACATCTAGGAATGTGCCACAGTTCCTAAACCACAATGAAGAATCTATTCATTAAACCTTACTCTGATTGTACATACTGTGCGAATAAAATCTTTCCGTTGTCTAATCCTAATCGAGGAAGAGTTCATGGATATCAAAACCCTAGCCTCAATTTTTCCACGAAATGTCGATCAATATGTTTTGAACTCTCTGACATGAACTCTTTGTGTGGGTTTTCTAAAATTTACTATGAACAGAGACTTTTAATTTCAGATATTTATCGACACTTATCTAGGGACTTGACCCAACGAGAATTAGCAAAACCTCTCACTTTAATTATTAATCTAATGGATTGTAAGATTTTGATTAAGTGATTAGCATGCAATTAGGGTTCCATTTCATCAAATTAAACAAAATTTAAATTTAATCATCAACCTTTGATGATGTGTGATGAAGATGAACCCTTTGAGCATTGAAATCAAGCTTGGCTGAATATGGAGAGAAAGAGAGCGAAAACTTTCCTTTTTCATTCATGAAAAATATCATTCTATGCCACCCAAAAATGGAAAATAACCCCTTTATATATTTTTGCCTTATTTACTTAAATGCCCTTATCATCTTAATGAAAGACAAATATTCTCCAAAGCTTGTCCAATAAGCTTTGTAATAGTAAAAAATAAAATAACAAATTTGCCCTTATTAAACAATTTATTACTAAACTTGTCATAAAACTAGTCAAACTAATTTTGACCAACTTTATTTAATTCTATTTATATTCTCTAATATTAATAGAATAATATAATTCACATTAAATTATATTTGGATCATTTAATTAAGCTCTCGGATTCGTTAAACTGTTTAACGTGTAAACTGTTTACACTTTTCGGCTAAATATTATCTCCGAGAGTACTAGCTCTCTTTCAAATAATATTTATTCAATTTATTAGTAAGAATAAACTCAAGTTATTGGTTGTAACCTCTCCCGTTCACTGTGGTGTTAGCAGTGAGTCAGAACCGAACTATTCGATCCCGTTTTCAACTCTTTAAAACTCAACAACTATGGTTAACATCTAACAATATGTCATAGTCCATAAAACACAATGAAGAAAGTTTTCATCTAACTGTTTATTACCGATTGTACGTACCTTGTGGGTGATGTCCTTCCGTTCGTCTAATCTTGACTAAGTTAGGACTTATGGAAGTCAAAACCCTAAACTCAGTATCTTTTCTGATCATCGGTCACTACGCGTTGAACTTGTCACCATGAAACTCTTTCGTGTGACTAATATTGTTCCTGGTCAGGAGTTTTGTTTTCAAGCATTTACTGATGTTCGATTGGAAATCGAATCGAATTTAGTCAACGGAAACTCAAGATCCTATGTATCGAGTCAACGGATCTCATTTTGACAATCACTCAAATCTCAACATAAACAACACATGACCAAATTAGCTTATTGTGCAAGACGTAATTAATCTCGCACTTATACACCATATGAACCATGTCCAACCATATCGGATGTTAACTATGATGTCTCAGGTCAAATGACTACTTTGCACACTATAACAATCAAATGACAAATCATTAACTACATACATTTCATGTGATTCATCATTGCTTTGGTCTTGTTTGAAAAATAGTTTTCTAACTGCTAATCCATACTAATGCCCTAATGATATGACTATCATTATCATCTGCACTAATATCATCTCATGATATTCACCAGAGACATTCAGTATTCCCACTATTAGATATCGATGCCCGGTCGATACAACTCTCATGTAGAACAATTTAGATAATTAAATTATCTAGGCAATTCACATGCATACTTTATCCACTAGTATGAAAAGACAGAGGAAGTAACATATGCAAATGAACGAGAAATAATTTCTTTATAAATGAATATGTACAGTACATATTATAATATGTGATTCAATACAAAATGCCCAAAACTGACAACATTAATGGTTTTAGGGTATACTGCACTAACACATATCCCATCTTGATCATCTTCCGGAGGCTATTACTCATAACCAAACTGGCTTTTATACAGGATATAGCTAGTACCGCACATATACACCATATGAACCATGCGTATTCATATGAGTTCTGACTCTGATGTCTCAGGTCAAAAGATCTCTTTGCACACTAATACAATCTGACGATAAATTATTAACTATATGCATAGCACATGATTTATCGTTCTTTGGTCATGTTTGAAAAATAGCTCTCTAACCATTTCTCCACACTAATGCCCTTATAACATGACTCTTATTATCACCCTCACTAATATCATCTCATGATATTCATCAGCGGCATCTAGGATGCTTACTATGCGATATGACAGCTCAATTAATATCACGTCCGTAGGAAAATACTTTGATAATTTTATTTAACTATTAAATAAATTATTTGGACATTTCACACACATACTTTATTATTTAGCATGATTCAATAAATAAAACAGCTTATGTATGTGAATAAAGAACTCTTCTTTCATTGACAATATAAAATAATACAATATTCATAACTCTGAACTGGACAACATGAATGGGTTCTAGGGCATACACTAACAATGTCCCCCATAGGTTTTTCGGGGATCGTGAGCCTTATTTACAAGATATAAGCACCAGGCAAAGGATCCTCTCTTATCTTCAAAAAAAAATTGTGAGGTTTGAACTTTTCAACAGCAAAGAATAATCGTTACTGAGAGGTCTAGGAATCTTACGTCACATATAAGACCTTATTATTTAATAAAAACGCTCTCGGGTTCTTACAACTTACCCGTGGTTGTTGCTATGTTATCCCCAAGATCCTCGTTAGTAAGAAAAATATCGTGCTTCCATGTCTAGAGTGAAACCTTCATTGAACTTAGGAAGTCTCGAGTTACACGTCACACTGGATATCTTTATTACATTATAGTCAAGATCTTGTTGACTGAAATAGGTCTCAGATTTCACCTGTCTTTTATGAGACATTTGCTGATGTAGTAGTTCTCAAATATTTATGTTGCTTCATGTTCGTTGGTTTCTGGATCTTGAGAAAGTCTCGGGATCTTGGATTGTACTAAAGGCTCATTGCGTTGTAGTGGAAGGCCTCAATATTCTATGTGGTACCTGAGATCTTTACTAGTGACTAAAGCCCTGGTATTGTATCATACCTGATGAACCCAAGGCCCATTGGGCTACCCTAAATATTTTCCCAAACATCAAGCCCACTAGTTTTTAGTCAAAAATTAATTTTGACAAAAACTGAAATTCTGATCTAGATGAACCCCACTTATCTTTTCAACCTTTAAAAGTTTAGCTGCCCTTCACATGCAAGCTTTAAATGTTTATCTGAATCCAGCAAATCCTCATCCATGTGTCCGCTTCCCAATGGACCACAAAGCAAAAACATTTTGGTTCCTAACATTTCATGCTGGATTGCCCCTCTTTTCATTGAAACTGCCTCCTTTTTCGAATTCCAATGGTTACCTCTATTAAGCTTCATCTGACGTGGCTTTCTCTCAGCTTTTCGTCATATCAACGGTCGAGGTTATTTACACCATTTTATTTGGGTTTATACTTTACTCTATAAATACCCCAATTGGCTTTATTTACATCATCTTTATCTCCGAGTCTTCTTCAGATCTTATCAATGTTCCTGTACTTTCAGACTATTGTTCTTCATCATGAGCTCTTTTCTCACTTCAATAACAATTGGTAAGCTTCCTCATTTGCCCAATTTATTTATTGATTTGAAATTTTATCATTGAAATGGATATAGGATAGCTTTCTAGGGTTTTAGATTATTGTAGAATTTTTCCTAGTTGTTGATGATCCTGAGCAGCCTTTAATAACTTATTTCCTTAATTTTTTGAACATAAATAGATACTATTTCGAGTGATAGTGAGGCTGCTTCTAGGGGAAATGTCTTGAAGGAGGAGTTGGCTATCATCTCTGCTTCCTTCTCAATTCTTGAAGTAAGAGAACAGAGAATAACTTTTGAAGCGGATCAATTTATATTTGCAACCATAGCGTCAAACCTTGAAGTTTATACCAATTGCTACGATATCCTAGAGAGTGTTTACCTTAAGGCCACCGAGGCGGATGGATTACTTAAATATCATCCCGATGGTGAAATTTCCTTTAATGAAGAATTATTTCAACTCAGTGTTAGACTTCCGCTTCAAAATTACTTTGCTAGGATATTTGAATCTTTTGGGATTGCCTTTTACCAATTAAACTTAAATAGTTGGAGAATCCTATCGAGTCTATTCGTTCTTTGGAACAAGATCTCAGATTCCTCTCTTATGATTGAAAAGATTGAGTTTATGTACCTGTTGAAGACGAACTTAGAGAAGAACCCAAAGTGGTACTACCTTCAAACCTGACTTAGGAAGCCCAATCCAATTATGGGTAATCCATCCTATAACACCCATTGAGAAAATAAATGGTTTTTTGTTAGGGGTGAGTGAGATTCTGACAACTCTATCTAGGTACCTCAATTATTTGGGGATGCAATAATCTGGATTGATAAATCGAAACTTTCAGCTCAGAACCTAGAAAGGGTCAGGATAGCTAGATCTTTGGTGTCAAACCAGATGTCACTTCTTTTGATGCTGACCTGATCTCCTCAGGTTACATGCATTTTTGTCATTCCAATGGTCATTTAGTCTCGAAAAAAGCTCGAATCAGTAAGTAGTTACTTTCTCAGCTCTTCATCTCAGGTTATGACAATTGACCCTTTCTTGATTTTTTACTTGTAATAGGAGAAATGGCTCTTAAGAAGCAAGTGAAGAACCTTTTAGATGCCCTGAAGAAACTAGCTCAGGTGAAGAAAAATGAAGAGGCTCCTAGAGTCTCAAAGACCAAAACTAGGGTTACCAACTCCAAGGATAGCCTGTCGCCTCCTTCTGGCTCCACATTGGATAAAGAGAAGCACAAAAAGAAATAGGTAGACCTGGAAGAGGAAGAGCAAAGGAGAAAGAATGGCCTAAAGGCTAAAAAGATTGGTGAGAGAAGTTTTTCTTGAACCTACCTCAAGCTCATTGCTGAGGATCTTCCTAAAGAGAAGAAGGAATTCTATACACACCTCATCTCTGTTATCAATGAACATGCAATATGTGTCCCTCTTAAGGTCTTGGAAGCTCTTTCCTTTACTGATACCAATGTTGTTGCAAAATCGCAAGTGTACAAGTTGAATAAATAATAAAGTGATGAGATGAGTATTGTCCCATGAGGATTGTTATAAACTAATTCCAAAAACTTGAAATAACCCCAATTTTATTTGGTGAATGAAGTTTGATTGGTAGAAAATTAAAAGTGAATTTAAATGTAAATAAAATAAATGAGATTAAATTAATAAGATAAAAACTCTAAGGTTATGATTTTACCTTCACTAATTAGTTCCTCCCCTTTGTTCTTTTTAATAAGAATTAATTATTTGGTTGCTAGTTGAGTATCCCTAAATTATTCACATAACCTCTCCTGAGCTCTAAGGAAAATACTCTATAAAGCTTAACTGCTATATTCCATGCAAAGTTAAAACATTAAAGGATTCATTGAGATTTATGAATCTCTTTTAAAAACTACATAAATCATACAAGTATATTCATATTCTACATGTAATTTATGATATTCAATACAATGAATTAAGACATATAAATTTGCTTCCGCTATCATTATGATTAACAATTCAACTAAATAGTAATTAATTATTTAGAAACATTAAGAGTAATATTGAATGTATCATAACTCTAAAAGAATAAAACTACTCCATAACAAAATAAAACACAACAAAGATTAAATAACAAAATATAACAAAAAATAAAGAAAACTTAGTGGTTTGAAACTTCGCCGTAGAGTTTCTTCCAAAGATTTGCTCCTCCTCTCCAAGCTCTCTCTCTCTCTAAGCTCTTGTATTCTTCTTCTCTCTTCCTTCCATTTGATGTCAAAACCAAAACAAACTTACAATTACAATCTCCATTGCTCATTATTTATAGATGGAAAAATGAGGAAAATGAAGAATTATATAATAATTATAACAACCATTTAGTACTTAATTCTCTATTTACTTCTCCACTTAACATTTAAGTTTTTTTATTAAAGGTGTTCAAAACTGGTTTCGGTTTTGGTTCCACTCGGAATTGGAACTTACCCTAAATAATTTGATTTCTAAATTTTGGAATCGAAACCTACCCTGTTTAACAGGGTACCCTTTTTTTTTTGTTCCAATTCGATTCCAATTCGAAAACAGGGTACCCTTTTTAACAATTATCTCAATTTCTCTAATTTTAACTGCATAAAAAAATTTAAAAAAATAAATTAAATTAAATTAAATTATAAAGTATTGTATACATGACGAAAAATTGAGTAACGAAATAGAAGAGAAATAAGTTATTAAAGAGAATTGATATACGACAAATTATTGAAAAAATATTGTATTATTACTTAAGTTAATATTACACATCACTAAAAAGAGAAATTTAATTTTTTATGAAGGTACAATTATATATGTAATAATATTATACTATGTATATATTTATTTATTATAATTGTTATCTTATTTGACCATTTTAAAATAAATATATACACATCATAATTTTATTAAATTATTATAGAAACAACATGATAAATTAAGTTAAATAAAACATTAAAAACACATTGATTAATTTTTTTTATGTAACTCAACAAATAAAAAGTATTATTTTTAATAAATTGTGTAACTTTAAAAATGTAGTTCATTGATTAAAATTTTGTATTTAAATATGAGGTGGGGTTTAATTTATTTGAAGTGAAAAATATTTTTTTATTTTCAAATAGAACCGGTTCTTCGGTTCGGTTCCGATTCCACAATCTTTAGAACCGGAACCTACCCTAAAAAAAATTGGTTCTTGATTTTTTGGAACCGGACCCTAACCTAAAAGAATCAGTTCCGGTTCGGAACCTATTTTTTTGGTTTTATTCTTAGTGGTTCTAGATAAAATAATACCATAAAAATAAAGTTATCAACCAGCTCAATGCTGGATTATATGCAGAAATGGATCTACCGTGTAAGTTAATGAAAACTTTCTTCATATAATGATGAGTTTTGCTTTATTGTTTAATCTCTAACTATTTCTCATGATTTGTTCGGAGCTTCAAATCAGGGTTGCTACTTCCGAGACTTCACAAGCAGAGTTAAATAAGACGATAAACATTCTTGAATTTGACCTGAACGAGTTCAGTGAAGTATTGGGCACTTTAACTAAGCTTAGAAGAGAAATGTCAAGGGCTTGAACTGAGTTTGGAGGCTGAGAAAGAAACTTCCAAGTCTCTGGCTTCAAAATTGGAAGAAGCTAAGTAGATAGCAGATGTTGCAATTACTGATAGGGTCAATGAAGGGATTGACCTGACCTGTAGAATTTTCCAAGGCTAATATTCTAACCTTGACTTAAAATGGTTGTATGAGGCCTTGAAACGTGTGCCTCTGTCCTTCGATGAAGCTTTACTTAATAATGTCCCCTTGGTGGCTCAGAGGTTCCTCTGTAGATCCTACCGATAACCGGGCCAACAGAGAAGGAGAATATTAAATGTGCCCTGAATTTTCTTTTTTCGAAAATGAATGTAATTGAAAGTACATATTGTTGAATCTGAGCCCTTCTTTTGATAAATCGTGTTGATCTTCTTATACTGCTTACTTAATAGTTATCTTCCACATTTAATCTTTATGCATGACTTAGAAAATTTTCTTTTAGCATAAATAAATGACTTGAAAGATCTGACCTGAACCAACAACTTAAAACTTGAGCCTCGCAAATCAGTCCTTAAAACTTCTTTTCTTAGAAGTAAACGTTTTCATTTAGGAACTATATAGACCCTTACATGTCCTCAAGCTCAAGACATATTTGGATCTTGGATATTATTACTTAAAGATGAAATTATGAAACGTAATCATTTGGGAACCATTACACCCTTATGCGTCCTAAGACCAAGCTTAGGACTTATTCGGGTTTTGGATATTATTACCCTGATATGAATGAAATGTAGTCATTTGGGAACTATTTCACCCTTATACGTCATGAGATCAAGCTCAGGATTTGTTCGAGTTTCGGATAATATTACCCCGAGATAAATGAAATATAGTCATCTAAGAACTATTTCACCCTTATACGTCATGAGGTCAAGCTCAGGACTTATTCGAGTTTTGGATAATATTACCCCGAAATGAATAAGATTCTATTTCCTTTTACTTCAAGGACCACTTCATCGTTAATGTACACTCAACATCAAAAATTTTACAGACGTGGAAACATTTCATGAGAATGAGTTCACTGTATTACATATAGAACAAAAATTTTACAAGTCCGAGATAATTTTCAAGGGTAATACAACTTAAACTTTTCTGCATTTCATGGCTTTCTAACCCTTCCATCAAAAGATTCTAACTTGTATACTTCGGGTCTCAAAATCTGAGTGACTTTATAAGGTCCTTCTTAGTTAGTCCCGAGAACACCTTCTCTTGGCATCCTAGTGTTCAGGGTAACTTGCCTCAAGACTAAGTCCCCGAAATGAAAGGTACCGCATTAGACGTTTTTGTTATAATGTCTGGCCACCATTTGCTGGTAGGCTCATGTTCTTATCACCACCTAATCTATCTTCTCTTCAAGCAGATCCAAATCCAAAAGCATATTTTGGTCGTTCTCTTCCTCATTGTAGTTATTGATTCGTAAAGTTGGCAAACTGACCTTGATTGGAATTACTGCTTCTAACCCGAAAGCTAGGAGGTAGAGAGTTTCTCTCGTGGCCACTTTTGGGGTTGTTTTATAAGTCCAAAGTATCTATGATAGCTTATCAATCTAGGCACCCTTGTGTTCCCTGAGTGTTTTCTTGATTACCTTGTTTGCAGCTTCTACTTGCTCATTAGCCTTCGAATGGGCTGGTTTCACAAATCTAAGGTCAATTGAGAAATCTAAGTAGAAATCCTTGAAATTCGAGTTGTCGAACTGCTTCCCGTTATCAACAATCAAAACTCAAGCTATTCCGAACCAATAGATTATATTCTACTTGATGATGGCCGTGATCTTTTTCTCTATAATACTGACTAGTGGCTCAACTTCTACTCATTAAGTGAAGTAGTCAATTGTGACTACTGCGTACTTTGTATTGGCTCGGGCAGTAGGCAATGGACCAACGAGATCCAACTCCCATTACTTAAATGGCTAGTTGTTTAGCAAAGAAGTCAACTTCTTAAGCGGTTGTCTTAGTATATCTCCATATATCTGATATTCATGACAAGTTTTCACGATCTGAGTTGCATCTTGTAAGAGAGTAGGCCAGTAGTATCATTTCCTTAGAACTTTGTGTGTTAGGGAACGTGTCCTACCGTGGTTACCTCATACCCCTTGATGGATCTATTCTAAAACCCATGCAGCTTCCTCAGGTCTCAAGCAACTCAGATAAGGAATATTAAATCCTTGTTTTTACAGTTCCCAGTTAATGGTAGTGTACATCGCATACTTGTTTTTAATCTTTTTCTCCTTATCTCTATCCTCCAGGAGCTTTCTCTTTTGAATATAAGACCTTTGAACGTGGACGCTAACTTGGTTAAGATGTCAGCTCTTGGATTCTCTTATCTCGGAATCTGTTTCAACATAACTATTTTCAGCGTGCTTAAGAGCTATTTTGCCTTCTCTAGACAAGTCTGCATGTTGCTTTCACAAGCTTGAAAATGCTCGTTGATATGATTTGCAATCAATTGGACTTACTATTAATGTTTAGGCATATGACCCCCAACATCCAAGCTAGATTAATGTTTACAATCAGCGCCTCATACTCTGTCTTGTTATTGGTTACTTCGAAGTCAAACTTTAGTGAGTACATCACTTCACTTTCATCATGGCTGACCAAAATGATTCATACTCCCCTCCCCCTCTTTACTCATTTAAGATTCCATCAATAAAAAGATGCCACAATAAGCCCATCACGTTTGGCTCAGGTGATTTGAGCAGCCTTCCGCAATTTGATTAATGAAGAAATGGTCGGATACTGACTTTTCTGCCACGAAATCTGCCAAGGCTTTCCCTTTTATAGCCTTTCTTGGTTTTTAGTAGATGTCGTACTCATTAAGCTCAATCGACTACTTCACCAATTGTCTAAACAAGTCAGGTCGGTGGAGGATTTATCTCAGGGGTTGATTTGTCAAAACTACCACCTGATGAGCTTAGGGTCGTAACTTTCTTACCGCAACCACCAAAGCTAGTGCCAACTTCTCAAGGGGAGAATATATTGTCTCAACGTCTAGCAGTGCCTAGCTGGTATAGTAGATAGGCTGATAAACTCTCTCTGAGTCTTCCTTTACCAAAACTGAGCTCACTGAATAGTCGTTCACTGCTAGATAAAGATATAACACATCTTCCTTTCTAGGGTTCGCCAAATATGGTGCTGATATAAGATATCACTTCAGCTCTTAAAAACTATTCTTAGGATCCCCCCTACGAGGGCAACCTTTCCCTCTACTTCACCGCCCCAAGGGGTATGCTGTTTTTTCTTCAATTTTTTCAAAAATTGGGTAAGGAGTTATTCGGTGTTTCCCTATCCACTTAACTTTCTTTCCCTTCCTCATGACCTGAAAAAATGGGAAATATCTATCTATAACTTTGGACATAAATCTGCTTAGTGTGACTAGTCTTCCCGTCAATCTTTGTAATTCTTTGAGCATAGTCGGAGACTTGAGCTCTGCCTTTATTTTCTGAGGATTGGTCGATACTCCATTCACTGACCATATACCCTACGAATTTGCCTACCTCGACTCTAAATGCACACTTCTCGGGGTTTAACTTTTGTTATATCTCATCAAATAGGAGAAGTTCTCTTCTAGATGTTTTAAATGATATCGGGCCCTCGGTGATTTAGTAATCATATTAATAACGTAAACTTCCATGGTAAACCCAATCAAGGGTTTGAAAACCCAATTAACTAATCTCTTAAATGTAACCCTTGCATTTTTCAATCCAAAAGGCATAACGTTATAGCAATATAGCCCCTGGTAAGTTATGAATGCGGTCTTCTCCTAATCTGGTTCATGCATTTTGATTTGAGTATACCCTAAGAATGCATCTATGAAGCTCAGAAGTTCATGTCCCTCTGTTAAATCTATCAGTTGGTCTATTCTAAGGAGGTGAAAGTTTTCATTTGGATAAGCTTTATTTAGGTCGGTGAAGTTCACACACATCCTTTATTTTTCATTCGACTTCTTCACCACGACCACGTTTGACACCCAGTCTAGGTAATGTACTTCTCTAATGAATCTAGCCCTCATTAATTTCTCCACCTCGACATGAACTGTTTCTCTTCTTTCTGTGTTAAACACCCACCTCTTTTACTTCACAGGCTTGAACTTGGGATCAATAGCGAGTCAATGGGAAACTATTCTGGAATTAATCCCCGGCTTGTCTTCATACATCCATGCAAACATGTCCATGTGCCGCTTCAAGATATCTCTTAGCAACTCTTTTTGTTCATCGGGCAGATGAGACCCAATTTTAACTGTTCTTTCTACAGTCTCATCATTTAAGACTATGTACTCCAATTCCTCGACGGGTTTCACTGCTAACGACATATTACCTAATTAGATTTCCTACTTAAGCTTTTTATTATATATTCTTGCTCTGCATTCTTGTCTCTGGTCTTCAAGTCTTCTTTCAAAATATGTTTTGATATGTAGTAAGAGCTTTTTGAAGAGGTGGCAAAAACATGATTGAGCCTCATTTTGGCTTCTTCTGACTATGCCGAGGCCTTTTCCTACCCTGAACTTTAGTTTCATATAGTAGAAGCTCTTTACTGCTCTTGTAAACTGAGGAAAAGTCTTCTAAGAATCATTGAATAAGGTAATTTGAGATTTACCACTTGAAATTCAACCATAGTGGTTTTTTTATAGGGTATGTCCCCCATTGTAATCGACAATTGTACTATACCCAACGAGTAGACATATGATTCCTCTAAGCCATGTAGAGTCGTTTCTGTCGATCTTAATCTTAGGTCTTCAATACCCAAAAAGTCTAGGGTTTTCTTGAAAATAATGTCAGCCGAGCTTCTTGTATCAACCAGTATTCGACTAACCTGAGCTGTTTCAACTATCAAGAACACCACCAAGGCATCATCATGAGTATAATGTAACCTGACCTCATCTTCATCAGTGAACATGATAGGAACTGAGGCTGTTCTTTGCCTTTCCTTGGCTCTTATGTTCATAACATGCGCATTTGAGGCAAAATTGGGTAAGAAATATCTAGAATAGTTTTTCCTTACCTTCTTTCAGTTTCCTGCCAATGTGAACCCGCCTAAGATCATTATTGTTTAATGGTTATGTCTTTCTTCGCGTCTAACCCTCTGATTTGAGGTTCTATTCCCTTCCCTATTATCTGCTACTAAATCTATTAGGTAATTATTCCTGACAATGACTTCGATCTGGTCTTTGAGATCGAAGCATTCATCCGATAGATGCTCGGTATTCTAATGAAATTCCTAAAACTTGTTATTTGTGCTTCCACTCGGTTTCATTTTATTGGGCGGGGTTTCATCAACAAAGTTCCCCGTCTTTTGACTTCTTAAAGGATTTGAGAGAGAGACATATTGAGCGATGTGAACTTTCTTGCTTCTTGGACCTGAACCACCATTCTCATATCATCCTTTCTCGAAGAATGTCATCCCCTCGAGGGGACATCATCCATCCTCTCCTCCTATCTGACTTGCTTTGACACCCGACTTTTTTTCTTGTTAAACTCTCGAAAAATTCCCTTGTCATCATTTCTCCTTCTGTTGTCAAATTTCAGGACACGTGTTTTGTCAATTGAGAATGACCCCATTGTCTTTTCTTCTTTCAACTTGAAGTTAACTTGATCCTCAATCTCAATCTCATCCAACAACTTCCTCTAAGCTATTTTGTAAGTGGTGATGGAGTGCTTGCGAATAGCATAACATCTCCAGTCTACACGTAGACCTTTCCTGAGACCTTACAATGCTAGAAAATGATGATAAGCTCCCAACTTCATCATTTCATCATGATACCTCCTGACAAAACTTCAGAGGCTTTTTCCTCTTCCTTACTTCATTAGCAGTAATGATCTTGGGGCTTTTATTCTCGCAACTACGCCCTTGAACTCATTAATGAATACCTCATATAGCTGATCAAAACTATGGATACTGCTGGGGGTCAGGCTTGTAAACCATTTCTTTGCTTGTCCTTTCAACGTCAATAGGAACAAGCTGCGCATCTGAGATTCATTCAGTTCTTGTACAAATATCATTTCCCTGGAAAAAAATCCCATATGGAGAGATGGATCAATTCTCCCCGTTAATGAAGTTATTTGGGGCATCTTGAATTTCCTGGGTAGCATGAGATCCAAGATTCTCTAGGATAATGAGGATTTAAAATGAAATCCTGAACGAAATGTCAGCTCAGCACTCCTCCTCTAGTCCCGTCTCTTCTTGCTTTCTAAATCCTCTACTAGCCTCCTGATATAGGCTTCAATATCACTGGCTCCGCTGGCATGCCTTTTACTTTCTCCCTCTCGAAATCCATTTTGCTTAGAATCTTCTCTTTTTCTGACGTTTTTGGTTGAGGACTCTTCTCATGTCATCCATATTTAAGCTGTATTCTGGCCATCATTTGTGGCTTATCACCAAGCTATGTGGCAAGTGTAAGGACTCGAGGCGGGGTTCATCGATGATCTTGAAAGGAAGATTGTTATCCTTTCACATTACAGGCCTTTTTAAAAGGTGGTCAAGGGTCTTCCCCTTTCTTTTCTCCGCTGCAGTATACCTCCTCCTAGAGGTATTCTCCTAGAGTTTTACCCTATGATTTTTGGCTCATGGAATGTTAAGAGCGTCGAGCTCCACTGCTTTTGAAGGTACAACCACCATTGAACCGAAAGAACCATTTTAAAGCATTCTCTTCAACTTCATAATTTCCTTCACCAGCTTTGGATATAATGGTCTTTCTCCGCATGTCTCTTTTCATTGTCCTTTAATCTTTGGACCCATTGGGCAACTTCTTCATCACCTCTTTTAGGGGCACTTTACTTCAGAGATGAAATCTCTGGATGAGAGTTGAGATTCGTGTCATTGGAAGGCGATTGCTGGCAGTTATGTAAACCCTATTCTTTGAACATAAGGTTAAAGTAGTCATTGTATGACATTGATATTCACATATGCATTATTAATGGTTAGTTGACACATTATCGAGGCTCAGGTGAACTTAAGTTAGTTTAATGATATGAGTAAAATGAAAGTATTGATTAATTTAGATTTAACATATATTAGGTTTTCGCATATTACCCTACGCTTACGCATTGGTTCTAAGGAATAAATAGAAAGGTTCAAAGAATTTATTTTATGTGAAAATTTTGTGTTTGAGCATGTAGTATCGATACATGTACCAAAGTATTAATACATTAAGGATGCATGTCAATATTTGATGAAGGGATCAATACCTGCATAAAAGGTATCAATACTTTGCAAGTCATACACTTGGAAAGAAATTACAAGTCAACCAGATCAATACATATGGAGAAAGTATCAATACATTGCAAGAGGATCGATACATTAAGGCAAATGTATCGATACATTGTGTCAAAGAATTTTTCAGAATCAAATTTTAATGAATGTATCGATACCCAAGCTAAAAGGTATCGATACATTAGGCAAATCTAGGTGAAACTTCAATGGGTAATTTTGAAATTTCTAAGATTTCTTAGGGCGATTTGGTCTTTTCACCCATTTATATATATACCCGTGATATGGATTCATTTCCCTGTTGCTTTCTATTTGTTTCACTCTTTTTCTCTCTTTAAAAAATGTTTATCTCTCTATCTCTCTGATTTCTTCATAGATCTCTTCAAATCCTCTACGTTTTCTTGCAAATTTCAATTGCCAAGTGATTACCCATCCTTCTCTCTACGATTTGGTACCAATATTGGCCTAGAAACAATAAGGATAGAAAAAAAAAGAACTAGGGTTTTAAAGAGAAATTGGAAATTTTTCGTTTATTTGGCAATCCAAGGTTGCTACGGGCTTCTACAGGTTACTGGTAAACCTATTAACCCATTACAAGCTTGAATTTAATATTTTGAAACATGTAGATCTTATGGTTTAATATTGATTTGAGATTTACATTGATGTTCGCATAGGAAATGTAGATTTATATTAAATTGAGTTAATTAGAGTAATTTGATGGTCAAATATGAGTTGGATCTTATGTGGAATGTTAATATTCGTTTTAGACAAAAATGCAAATTTGGGATAATTACTACCATAGGATTTCATTGCTGTAAATCGGATAAATGGCCTCCGTTAGTTAAGCCTCAATAAATGTGTCATGTGTCAACTAAGAGATTTCAGTCATATTTTCCACGAGCATTGCATTTAGTGTATATCTATTTATTATCTAGAATCTAGGCAGTCATAATTATATGAATGTGTGGTATTAGGTTCCAAGAACCCGGGAGAAAGATCTAATAGGCGCAAAGATCAGTAGTGGGAGTGGTTACTCTCTACATGTTGTGAGTAAATTTATACATACATAAATATATAAATATATGTGTGTTATACTTATATGTATGCTTGTGTGATAAACAAGTTATTTTCTTGTTAAAGTGAAATATGAAACGAACCTGTTTATAAATGATTTGCTTTGACATTGGGATAAAATATTTTTGTGGTCTGCTATTAATTATTTATTGGATATATATGTTGAAATGGTCGGAGAGGTCGGATTTGATTTACATGATTTGTATTGTTATTGGAAAATGATTTTATTTTATACATGTATATTGATGATGAGGCCAATGGGCCGGTTATTTGTTGTTTGGCCAATAGGCTTGTTTTTACTATAGTTACAAGGAGATAACCTATAGACGGACCTATTGAGAGGCCACATAGGTGAGTGGAGTTGCAGTGGGGCTAGTATAAGGAAGAAAGTACATGGCAAACCCACTGTCTGTCGTGCACGTATGTGCAGATATAGATACCCAATTGAAAGTCTTGGCGGCTTAATAGGGATATCTTGGATTTGACGGATTACGAGGATAGTCACTCGTATCACCAAATGACTACTCAGGGCCAATATCAGTGAGATGAACAGTATTTTTATAAATTCATGTTTTACCCTAATAAAATGATTTTGTAAAGTATGAGAAATGATTTGCTATTTTATAAGAATTCATTTCATATGATTTTATGCATGAAAGATTCACTAATAGTTTTGATATTACATCGGCCAAGGTAGCAGTCGAGAAAGTATGGCTAGCCTGGTTTGTTTATTTTAAAACTGTATGCAGACCTATAAATTGTTTTATGATTATTTGATTTAAATGAAATATTTATATGCTTTTAAGCATATTGTAAAGTGATCTCAATATCTAGAATTGGAAATGTGTGTACATGTATGTGTGTGTATATATATATATATATATATGTGTGTGTGTGTTTTATTTACTCACTGAGTATATTCGTATACTCACCCCTCACCATTACAACTTTCAGGTTATGTGCATTAGTACTCGTCGGGTTAGTAGTAGTCGTTGGGAGCCTTCGGTGCTCTCGGTAGGCTTCTCTTGACTCACATGTATATATATCTAGTACTACGGGATAAATGTATTTAAATTTTGTAATGTATTTGTAAACTAAATAGTTATGTAAATATTTATGTTTGTTCAACCCAAAACAAAATGAACCCATGGATGGAAGTTACTGTTTTATAAATTGTTTTTAGGTTTTGATGATTTATAGGTAAACCTTACAGGCTCTCTTGATACATTTTGGGTATAGAGAGTGTATCATGAGGGTATGTGGCGATTTTCACGGGTGGACCCCAAGTTCGGGGCATGACAAGTTGCAATCAAGGTTAGCTGCAGTTATTGCTTCAAGGGAATTAACTTTCAGATTTCCTCTCTTTGTTGTACGTTTCCTAGTTGTGTATGTTCGTGTTGTTGTCATGGATTTTTCTCACGATTACACCTGTTTTAGCTTTCAATTCGATTTTTTTCATAAATGTAGCCAAATGTTGATGCAACAAAATTCTCCTTAGAATTTCATGCACCAGAACTATCTTCTTTACTTGTTGAATTACTGTGTAGCTTGAAATTAGAAAGAATATCAAGGGTAAAGCCGGTGATCCGGCGAAAACCCTGCAATGCTTAAATTAGGGTTTTTCTTTAGTGAGAGTTTCGAGAGAGAAAAATGCAGGAATTCGGTAACTAGAATTCAAAGTGTCTCTCCTAGTTGTCTTATGTTTACCTTTTATAGACTGTTTCATTCAAATGCCATCATGTTTTCCGCATTCATAGGTTTTTCGAGGATCATGGGATTGTGTGCCTTACCTCTGAGATATAACCTGTTGGAGATATGCCCTAGAACCAATCGTGTCATACGGTCTAGGGATATCATCTTAATGTATATATATATAATTTTGTATATTATTGTAAATTTGT
>JAXCLQ010027165.1:7645-28410 GCA_035584115.1 Cedrela odorata
CAAAAATCCCTATAATTTTTCTTTTATAACATATTATGCTCCTCTCAATTAAAATTTTTCCTTTAAAATAACAAATATTAATTTATTAATTTATGGAGTTGGTGCATACCAATGATATATATCAATTTCTCAAAAGTTGATTTAGGAAAAGTTTTAGTGAAGAAACAAGCAAAATTATCATAGGAGCGTATTTATTTAACATCAATCTATAACTCTGCTAGAGTTCATGAATGTTGAAAAACTTATGTGATACGTGTTTAGTTTAATCTCCCTTAATGTATCGTCTTCTAACTTGAGTAATACAAATAGCACTATATCGTATATTTTTGTTGGAATATCTGTAATGGAAGTTATGTTGCATGTATTCTGAATATGATAGATAACGAATCCCAACTGTATACATTCCTAGCTTGCTTCATGTAGTGTAAGAATCTCAAAGTGATTAGAATAGATATTAACGAAAGTATGCTTTGTAGATCGCCATGAGATTGATTTATTATTGTAAGTGAAAAATATATTATGTCTATGAATGAGATTTGTGAGGATAAAAATGATTGTCAACATCTGCATAATCAATTAGTCCTGGATTTTGCATTAGTTTATTAGAAAAAAATAATTTTTAATCCATCGTTTTACCAAGATAACGGAAAATATGTTCAATGTTATTCCAATGTTGGCAAGTAGGTACATAACTAAATCCGACTAATAAATTCACAAAGAAAACTATAGCTGGTTTGTACATTATGCCACATATAAAATATGTTTATTTATTTATTTTTTTGCCTAGATGTACTCGGCAATTTAATTTAACATTTAATTCACTTAGAAAAAATAAGAGTGAAAGAGACTTTCATCTCTTTTCACGGTAGATATGGTATAAATATCTTTTAATTTATTTACCTTCAAAATATTAAAAAATATACAAAAGCTCACAATTCCTAATTTATAATAAATCAAATGAAAATAATATAATTTTATTAAAAATTAAAAAAAATTAGATAAACCCATGGGTTTACCATTATTTCGTGATTAGTAAGAATTGAGTTAAATAAATATTATAATTTTATTTTAAAAAAATAGTTTAATATTTAATTTATATTGAATATTACAAATTATATAATAATCTTATTCCATGTGCTTATTTTATTTTTTAAATTTAAAAAAATAAAAATATTCTATTTTTAGTGATTGTTAGAAATTGTAAAATAATCTTATCCCATAATTTATTTAAAGTTTTTTAAATAGAGATAACAATATTTCATTTTGATTAATTTAAAAATAATAAAAGAATATTTTATAACCATTGATTATTAAATTTTGTAAAAAAATGTTCGTAATAATTTAATTATTATTTTTAGTTTCTTAAATAACAAAACTAATTTATTTTGATTATTTGTTAAACCTTATTATCCGAACAAAAAGGTAGAATTGTCACTTACGACATTCATATTGCACATGCATATATATGGTTAGTTGACACATAATCGAGGCTTAGTGACTTAAATTAATTTATAGTATGAGGATTAAATGAATCAAGTAAGTTGGACTTGGCATATATTTGATTTCAGAACAATGAGTATTGACAATTCCACACTAATGAAAACATGGAATAAGGTGACCAGATGGGAAATCGGTCGACTTGCAGAAAATGATTTTTTAGAAAAGAGGAAACCGTCGACCAGATTGAAGAACTGGTCGACCGACAGTAGTTAGGTCTAGGCAACATGGAAACGGTCGACCAGTTAGGAGAAAACGGTCGACCGGTTGAGAGAAAATGGTCGATCGGTAGTAATTGATTTTGAGCCAAACAATCAACCGGCTATGGAAACAGTCGACTAGCAATAACTAAGTCAAGGCACGGATAAGTAACTGGTTGACCAGTTGGAAGAAATGATCAACCGATTTGCTATGAAATCTCAATTTGTTTTTGAGTTTTTTCAAAATTTTTTAAGGTATTTTGGTCTTTTCACCAATTATCTATATAAACGTCTGCCCTCAACAGTTCTCTTCATTCTTCACTCTCTCTAAAACATAAAAATTCTCTCCTCCTTCTTTCTAAAACCGTCACTCCCTCTCTTCTCAATTTTCCTTCAATTTTTCATTTTTCTTTAAAATTTCCACCACCAAATGAATCCTCATGGCCTTCTCTTCTATTTGGAATTCAATTCGGGCTAAAAAGGGCGAGAATGATGCTTGACGAAATTTAGGTTTCGAATACAATTTGAAATTTTTGCATTTAAACTGTAAATTAGAGTTTCTACAAGTTTCTACTAATCAACGGTATACCTATTAAACCATAATAGATGTAATTTTAATATTTTGAACTTAATAAAAATCTAGGGCTTACTATTCAAATAAAAATTTACGTTTAATTTCATGTAAGAAATGTAAAATTGTATTGTATGGTAATAATTGAGTTCGTAAGGGTATTTTACTGGAAATCTATATGTTGGTTACTGGCTAGAAGTAGATTTTAGCATTTGAGTAAATATTAGAAATTAGTTTAGTAATGCGAAATTTGAAAATGATAATAGCCATGGGATTTCAATTGCTGGAAATCGGATAAATGGCTTATTAGATTTGAAATGTTAAAATGAAACTTAAGATGAATGATTTCCATGTACTGAATATTGATATTGAGAAACATTTATAATTGGTATGTGGTTTGAAATAGTTTAATATACATGCTGAATAGTCAAGGAGGCTTAATTTGTTTATGTGATGTGAAAACATTGATTTAAAATGAGTTGTTTTAAATTATGCATGTATATTGGTGATGAGGTCGTTAAGGCCAAATATTATGGTTTGGCCTTTCGGCTAGTTTGTTACTATATATACAGGGAGGTAGCCTATGGATGAACTTATGAGAGGCTACATAGGTGAATAGAGCCACAGTGAGGTTGTATAAGGGGGAAAAGCCATGGTAATCCCACTGTGTGCCGTACACGTAAGTGCTGTTATAAAAACTCTATGGAAAGTCTTGGCAGTTTGATAGGAATCTCATAGAATTGACGAATATAATAATAACAGTCACTTTATCACCAAGTGACTACTCGGGGCCAACATCAGTTAAACGGGCAGTTAATTTGTAAAAGCATATTTTATAAATAATTTTATAATGCATAAGAAATAGTTTTCTGTTTTATAAAAATGTATTGCGTATGATTTTTATGCATGAAAAGACTCACTAATAGTTTTCGACGCTATCTTGGCCAAGGTAGCTGTTGGAAGAGTATAACTAACCCGAATTGGTTGTTTTTGAAAGATTCGATTAGAGCGCAATGCTAGAAATTAATTCCTAGGCCTGCTCTAGCCGAACAGAATAAGAGGAGCCACTACCGTCACACAGCAAGTGCGAAAAAGGCTCATCCAAAGACCATGACAAGGATGTATGTGCATTTTAAAATTTTAAACGATTTAAACAAAATGATCAACACATACCTTATATATTGATCTTTCGAAACAAGCTACTCGTTAGCTTGTGAGCTTGTCACACACATCGGGTTGATAGCAAAGAGTTTCAGTTATGCAGATTCGTGAATGGAAACTCAAGAACAAATTTTCTAGATCTAAAAAACTTTTAGTTCTTTGTGGAAGAGAGGGAAGAACATGAAACATCTTTCACTACTTTCCTCATCTTCCTCTTTCTCTCTTTTTTCTCTTATTTCTCTCTTTTGAGTTTGTTCAAAACAAAACTCTCACCTATTCATCAATGGAGTTCTTGGCAGAGAAATGAGAAGAAGAAGAAGTACAGTCGGTGCTATGTTGGGGAAGATTGCTTGGTTAGATAATATAGCATCCCAATGCATGTTTTCTACACTTAATACTTGAGTGTTTTCCCAGCACAGCCACCTTACACCATCTCTACTTGTCCATTTCGTTAAATGAACCAAAGCCATCTACTTGCCCACTTGCCTACATGCCTCTTCATCTCATCAAATGAATAAAAGCATTCTATGTGTCAAGGCTTGAGTGGTCAGCTTAAACAAACATTAACCAACTTAATGTAATGCATTATATATATATACACATATGGTAATCAAATATTAATATGTATATATAAAGCAAGGGAGAGAGAAAGTGTTTATTATTTTATTTATACAATATAAATAAAATATAATGATTATATTTTAATATTATATCATATATAATTAAATATAATCCTTACTTATAATGTTTAGCATTTAAACATTAAATATAAAAAAACACTTGGTAACATCAAATAGTGTCATTTGTCAAGTAAGGATCTATTTGATCAAATAATAATTATTTAATCAATAATAAATAAACAATTTATTTAGTAATATCCTTATGACAAAATATCTTTTCTTAGTTACTATATTTCCTAAATTATATTTACGTAATCCGAATTATTACAGAAATTGTGCTAGCACGTCTTGGCCAGGAAATTAATTCTTTACAATAAAGAATTAAATTGTCATATGATCAAGTATCGTAACAATATCATTAACTAACTTAATAATATTGTTTATGGCAATAACTATTATCATCAAGTAACCAATGTGTGTGTGACCACTTGGATCCATCGTGAACTGGACATGAATGGATATAAACCCCTTTGCATCACTTCTGTACAACTCCTTGCATTCGAAGTTTCCAATGATCATGCGCAACCTCTAACAAGATGCCACGACCTCCAGACACTAATGAATCTATATAGTCATACGTACATGTAGTAAAGTTCTTCTACTGTTGACTCCCGATCGAGTGCGGGTCATGAAATTGTCAAACCCCTAACTCAATCATAGGAACAATGTCTCAAATCATATACGGAAATCATGTATCCGAAAATACCTTTTTAGAAACACGTTCTTTGGTCAAAGATTTCATTTCCCATGTATGGCATCCCCGTCTAAGATCTTAAGCTTCAAATATCTGAGCCAACAAATTCCATCTTAATCATCACCTATCCTCATAAACCAAGAACACATTGCCAGCAAGCTTCTTTTACCAGGTATGGCTAGCCCGATGCGATATACACAAGTGAACGATGTGTCTCAATGCAGATGACAGCCATGATACCTCAAGTTAAAGGACTAGTGGTATACTAGTATAGTTGTGTAACATATTATTGATTATGGATAATCATCCATGTGATTCGTCATATTTAGTCATGCTTAGTAACACGTTCTCCAATGCATCACCGATGTTTATACTCTTGAGACATAAAACTCATATCCTAACTATTAGTATCCAATACTAATCCTTGGCAGCATCAAACATGCCAGTTATACAATGTCATAGTCTCATATAACATCACTTTAACCAGGAACGCATTTGTATGTATTCAAATCAAAACTCTGTACTCATATCTACAACTCCTTACAGATAGAGTCACAACATCATAATATATCACGAGATCTCATTTTGCATTATTTATTTAATAAAGCAATTGTAAATGCAAAATGATATAAATGTCATTTTATTAATCGTAAACAACTTTACAATCAATTACATAAATATTTATATCAAGGAATGATATCCCTGAACTACATGACACGATTGGTTCTAGAGCATATCTCCAACAGTTGTTATACGTAAGCAAACTTTAGAATTGTATAATGATTATTGGAGTTAAACGAACATATGTATATATATATATATATATATATATGTATTTTGAGCATATATTAAATAATAATCCCAATATCATAATTTGAAACTGTGTGTGCATGTATGTATATATGTATGTATGTATTTACTCATTGGGTATAGTTGTATACTCATCCCTCATAATTATAGCTTTCAGGTTAGGAGTGTTAATTCTCACCGGACTTGTGGTAGCAGTAAAGAGCATACGATGCTATTAGTAGGTTCTTCGACTCTTGACTCACTGTGTTATTTAAGTCTACTGGATATGTATATTTTTGTATAGGTATTTTCTAGATATGTATTTCTTGGGGATACATGTAAAGTATTGAAACTAAAAGTTTATGTAAGAAACTATTATTTTGTTCAACCCATATATAAATGATTTTCAAAATTGATATTTATATTAATCAATTATGTTGTGAATGAATTGATTACAGAGATCAATTCATTGTTGTTGATGATTCCATGGATGAGAATTTTGTATATAAATTATTTTCAAGATTTTAAGATTTATAAACAAGTCTTACAGGCTCTTTTGATAGATCCTAGGTATACAGGATATATCAGATCAAAAGATCCTAGGTATACAGGATATATCAGAAGGGTCTGTGGTAATTGCCACAAAAGGACCCTAGGGTCGGGACGTAACATTATTTATTATAAATTATAATTAAATTTTATCCCATTAATCTATCTAAATTATAATGTATTTACATTAAATTTCAAGGATAAATATAATTAATCTCTTTCTCTACTTATAAAGATCTCAAGGTTGTTTTTGGGGGTGTATTTAATATTTTTTATAAAATATTTGGATGTGAATAATGCGTTTTAAGTGTGCTTAAACTAACGATTAATTCTTCAATGAGTATATAAAAATATTCAAAAAAATTATTATGATAAATTTAAATAAGTCAAACTTCAAGGACCAAAGAAATGTATCCCTAAAATATTTTACAATGAAGTAAGAAGAACTTTCTTTAACAAACCATATAAATACACTAATGCGTTTCATACTTCAACTAATTATAATGACTTCACAAGAACAAAGAATCATTTGGTAATGCTAATTAGTATTTATTTAGTATTATATAAGTGATAAATTAAAAATATAAGTTATTGATACCTGATTTTTATCCCTCAAATATCAACACACAATTTGTTTCTCTGCAAGAACAAACTTACTTATGTGATTGTTTTAGCTATATTCATGTTGCCTAACCTATAAAATCTTTCGATAATCAAGTTAGATTAAGGTTTTCTATGTACAGTTATATTATACAAGGCTGAAAGAAAAATAAATGCCAAATATAATTAGGAGAAAAAGAAAATGTGTCTCTCCCAAAATTTTATGGTTTGAATTTGGTACTACTCTAGTAGAGTAACAATATTAGGGAGTAGAATTATGGCCCTCTTTTCCTTTATTTTAGGCCTTATTTAGGCTCATAACTCATCATTATTGTATAAGTTTGATTGGCATAGATTTGGTGAGGCTATCTTTCAATACGAAAGATAAGCATAGTTTACTTGGGACTTTTATTAAGTGATTTTTACCCTTTCAATAAGTACGTCTAGATAGTCTACTTGGAACTTTTATTAGGTGATCTTTACCATTTCAATAAGTATAAATGGACTAGGAGGGTTCACGTAGAGTCTAGTCGTTAAGGTTGTAAACATCCAAAGACAACAAGAGTCCCTCAATTTCTAATAACAGCGAGTTTTCAAGTTTAGTGTTAGAAACTATAGAAGTTTTCCAATTTTTACCAACCAAATCATTGTCGCTTATATATATAAGCCTCTTTTGAATTTTTATGAAAGAATTTTTGGCCATATGACTTTTCCTTTCCTAGAGTGCTTCAGTGCAAGTTTATGTTGTCATTTATATAGATTTGTCCTTTGATAATTGAGACTATAGAAATCATTTTAAGTAAATTTTACCTCAAGTTTTTAAGACTTGGCATTTTAAGTAAATAGTAAAATCTCATCCAATGGGTGCTTTTATTTACATGGATATCTCTGGGTGTAAAAATCTGGTCCTTTCAATTGTCCAGCCATAGCAAACGTCCTTCGCTAAAAACTATGTCTTCTAAATTTATCATCCATGGGGTGTCCTCGAGTGAAAATCCGATCTTCTTAATTTATCATTATTGGAGGGTGTCCTCAAGTTTAAGAGTCCAGTATTTTTTTAATTCAAATTATTACTCATGAGTATTCTTTTCATCCCAATAGGTGCCCTCAAATTTAAGAACTCAATCTTCTATAAATTTAGGTTATCACTTATGAGTACTCTTTTTATACCTGTAAGTATCCATGGATTTGAGAATCCAGTTTTTTGTGAATTTATGTTATCATTCATGGATACTCTTTTCATACCCATGGGTGTCTTTAAGCTTAGAACCCAATCTTTTTTGAATTTATTATCCATAGGTACTTTTTTCATCCCATGGATATCCTCAGGCTTATTTCGAACTTATAGCATGGTTGGGTTTATTTCAGCCTTATATAATAGTTGAGTCTATTTTGGCATTATATAATAAACTGGCTTATTTCAACTTTCTAGAATAAATAGGCTTAAATTGTAAATTCATGTTAATCTATAAACATAATCATAATTATCATTTCACGGAGAGCATGACTATTAACTCCTCGTCACGATAGATATAGGATTACAAATGTACATATGCATTCATTTAAAAAGAAAATAATAATTTTATGTTCCCTGATGGTCGTACTTACAAATACAGTGGCGGCGAGCAGCGGCCGGCAACTTTTCCTCTCTTTTTGGGACTAAAATAATCCATCTGATTTTTGAATGGTAATTTTTAAATTCTCTGAGGGTGCAACTGTAATTTGTCAATCAATTTTTAAAAGAAATTGAGATCCTTTCGGTCATTTTCTGCCATCTTTTTTTCCTCTCTTACCCGTAACAATAAAAACAAATTTATCTGATTTTTGTCTACGAAGACTCAACACACGATTTGATTTCTTACGGAAACAAATTTTTTGATGGATGTTGTTAGTTATGTGAGACTAGCTAACCTGCAAAATAGAACGAATTAGAGGTGGTGTATATCAGTAAAAATTTTCCGATAGTTTAATTAGATTAGAAGTTTTTGTGCATAATTATATTATCGAAAAAATAAGGAAAAAATGTCTAATATAATTAGAAGAATAAGAAAAAGTGTTCATCTATACCAGCATAACAGTAGTAGAAAGTAGAATTTCACCCCATTTTTCCTTTATTTTAGGCCTTATTTGCAAGTTCATGAATCCTTGTTATTATAGAAGTCAAAATCGAGTAGATTTGGTGAGGCTATCAAACGAAAGTACAGTGTATATATATATATTAGGAGTGTTCAAAGTCGATTTCGATTTATCCTGTTTAATAGGATACCATTTTTTTTTTTAATTTCAGTTTAGCTCTGATTTTAAAATAGGGTACCTGTTTATTAATTATCTCAATTTTTTTAATTTTTAACTTTATAAAAAAAATTTTAAAAATAAAATAAATTAAATTAAATTATAAAATTATTGTATACATAACGAAAATTTAAATGAAAAAAAAAAAAGAAAAGTAAGTTATTAAAGAGAATTGATATACAACAAATTATTGAAAAAAAATTATATTATTACTCAAATTAATATTACACATCACTAAAAAAAAATTTTAAAATTTTTTTTTATGATGGTATAATTATATATTTAATAATATTGTACCATGTATATATTTATTTATTATAATTGTTAACTCTTTTGATAATTTTAAAATAAATATATGTATATCACGATTTTATTAAATTATTATACAAATAACATGATAAATTAAGTTAAATAAAATATTATAAATATATTGATTAATTTTTTTATGTAACTCAACGTACTCTCTTTAATAAATTATGTAACTTTATATATGTAGTTTAACAATTAAGAGTTTGTATTTAAATATAAGGTGAGGTTTAATTAATTTGGATTAAAAATAATTTTTTATTTTAAAATTAAATCGGTTCTTCAGTTCGATTTCAGTTTTATAATCTTTAAAACCAAAATTTACTCTAAAAAACTCGGTTCTTGATATTTTGGAACCGAAACCTACTCAAAATGAATTGGTTCCAATTCGAAACCTATTTTTTTAGTTTGGCTCATGGCCGTTCTAGATCGAACCAAAATTGTTGAACACCCCTAGTATATACGAGACTTTTATTAAATGTTTACCCCTTCAATAAATTTAGAATGGATAGGAGTGCTCACTTTGAGTCTAGCTTTTAAGGTGATAAAAAATTACGTGTAACATAAATATTTATTCATACATTTAATTGTTTATTTTAAAGGTGTTTATTAAATTTAATTAGTAATGAAGGTGATTTTAAATTAATGTATAATTACATAATAATTATAATAATAGTTAAAATATTTACGTGTAATATATATATATATATTAATACTTTGTTTTAAAAATATTATTTTAAAAAATATTAAAATACATAAATATTTTAACCTTTTTTTAAAACTCTCAAATATACTTTAAATTTATGCGGAGATTATGACCTAAACAATTATTTTAACAGTTCTTGTAGCAAACAATGTTTTTCAAAATTATCTTAGCATGGTACTTTCTTTTTTGTTTAAGTATGGACTAAACTTCACGAGAGAAAATATATTAATTAAAAAAAAAAAAAAACAAGATGTTTTTCCATTCTTAACATCATTTGGTTCTTTGCCACTCTTTAGAGATATCTCCATGCATTGAACATGTTAAAATTTCGACTAAAATTTAAACCATAATCACCGTTAAAATTTTACAAACTTCTTACCATTACAATTAATTAAAAATTTTAAAATATCATGTTTCAAATGCAACAAAAAGTTGTATGTTATAAATTTTTATCATTTCTTCGCATGCATTAATTTCAATATCAATACCTAACAGCATGATATTTTTATCAATTATTTCCATTTGTTTAGTTGCAGGAAATATTCCACAAACGGATGTCCGCTTCAAGCTTCACTCGGAGTCAGAGTCTTGACCAAGAGAGCCTTTGGATGTTCGAGCCCTCAGCTGCTGGCACAGCACTATAGCCAGAAGAAGGCTGATATTTACACACAAATGCTTCTGAAATATAATTATTAGTTAAACAATTAAAATCTTTTAACCAACCACAACTACATTTGACATTTTTCTAATGCAAAACGGATGAGATGGAAGAAACATAAACTTTACCTTTCTCTTCATTGTCAATACTTTCTTTTCTTTGCTGGAAGAAGAAGAACAGTACCATCAGAAAATTTTGAAAATAATCTTATTTGATCATCTATTTATAATTTTAATCAATCATAATTTAATTTTATCAAACAAATCAAGTTCATATAATTTAGATATTTTTACTTTCATGACCAACTCAATACTACAGTATACGAACTACAATAATTTTGTCTTTTAGTGTAATTTAAGTTTTGTTTTAATTTTTTTTAAATTTATAATTTTAGTGTACTTGTAAATAAATTTAATTTCATAACTAATTGCATATTATGTAAATTTTAAAAATAAAGAAATTAGTTAGAAAAAATATTAAAAATAAAGAAATATTAAAATTAATTTCATAACTTATTATTTAGTTAATAAAGAAAAATAAAAAATAATGAAATAAAGAAATTAGTTAATAATAAAGAAAAATTAAAAAGGGCCCAAGCGTAACAAAAAATATTTATTATTTTTATTTTAAAAATAAACATTATAAAAAATAAAAATTAATTTCATAACTTATTATTTATTATGTGTTTTTTTATAAAAATAAATAACTGAATTATTTAGTTAATAAAGAAAATTAAAAATTAATAAAAAAAGAAATTAGTTAATTATAAAGAAAATAAAAAATTAAAAAAATGCACAGACGTTCTAAACCATGTCTTTCAAGTATAAGGATAAAATAGTCAATTTATGATATTTATGCTTACACATGCATAATTAATGGATAGTTGACACATGATCGAGGCGTTGGTGAATTTAAATTAAATTTAATGATATGAATATAATGAATTTGATGTTTTAATTTGAAATTTACATAAGTATTAATTAATTTTTTTATTTAATTAATATAATTTATTCTAAGAAATTAATAAGAAAGGTAAAGAATTTGCCGTTGTGAGAAAATGTGAAATTGTATAAGAAGTATCGATACTGAAAAAGGAAGAGGTTGACACTTTAAGGAAAACATGTTGAAGAGGTTGGCACTTTCATTAAAACTGTCAACCCTTTTAAAGCAATAGGTCAATATTGGGTGAAGAAGTCTGAAAGTGTCGATACTTTGAAGAGGCCGATACTTGAAGAGTAAGTGTTGACACTCGGGCTTAGAAAATTTTCAAAAAAGTGATTTGTATGAAAGTATCGACACATGGGTTAAAAATATTGACACTTTTACCTAAAAATAATTTTGAACATACTATCTTGAAGAGTATTAATCCTTCTATGAAAGTGTTGATACTTTAGCTAAAATATTAACACTTTGGGTTGACAGAATGTAAATTTGGGCAAAATTTCAAAGGGCAATTTTGAAAATTTTAAAGATTTTCTAGGGCAATTTAATCATTTTGCTCATTTATATAAATACCCATGAGTGGGTTCAAATTTTGATCGATTCTCATTTCAATCGATTCTCATTTCTTCATTCACCTTTTCTCACTTAAAAAACTCTTTTCTTTCTTTATCTCACTGCAATCCTTAGATTTTGGTGAATCTTTCGACTTTTTCTTCCAAATTTTGCGGCTAAACAATTATCTAGCATCCCTTCTACAATTTGGTACCATTATTGGACTACAATAGGTGAGAATCAGCAAGGAAATAATTAGGATTCCAAGGAGAAATTGGGGGGTTTTCCATTTTAATGACGATTTAATTCTTCTAAAGATTCTACAAGTTTCAGGTAGGTTAATTAACCTATTACAAACTTGGTTTTAAGATTTTGAACAAATTAAAATATTAGGGTTATTGTTCATCCGATACTTATTTTGATTTTGCTTAGGAAATGTTAGATTTTGATCAAATTAAACTTGACTGCCTTAGTTAGTTATGTAAACCCTGTCCTTTATACATAAGGGTAACATGGTAAATTCATGACATTCATATATGCATGCACATGTATATGGATAGTTGATACACGGATGAGGCTTAGATAATTTGAGCTAAATCACGACATGCGAATAAAATGATTTCGTAAGTTAAAATTTTATAAATATGAGATTTTTATTTCTATGTTATTTGAAGAAAATGAATGAAATGGGCTGGAAACATCAACATTTTAAGGGTACAGATCGACCCTGTAAAGGAAGAGGTCTACACTTTGAAGGGTAGTGTTGACACTCTAAGCGAAAATGGATCGACCCATTGCATGTAGTCGATACTGGGCAGAAGGGGTCGACACTTGAAGGACAAGTGTCAACACTTTTGCTTGAAGAGGTCGACACTTTGCATGAAAAGTGTCGATACTTTGAAAGGATTGACACTTTAGCTTAAGGAGGTGGACACTCGGGATTCCAGGTTCATTTCAGTATGTGCCTGGAAGAAAATATCAACATTCACCATGAAAGTGTCGACACTTTAGACAAAAATATCGATACTTTCGCTAGAGAAAACTTTGACACTTACTGGATACAAAAATATCGATACCAGCTTAAAAGTATCGACACTTTCACCAAAAGTGTCGACACTTGTAGCCAAAATGTCGACCCTTTTAGTCGATAGAACCCAAATTTGGGCGAAAATTCAAGGGTAAAAACGGGAATTTCAAGATTTTTAAGGGGCAACTCAGTCATTTCACATACATGTATATAAACCCATGAGGTGGAAAATCAAAATGCCAGCTTCTCATTCGTGCATTCTCTTTTCTCTTTAAAAAAACTCATACTCTCTTTTCCTCTCACTGGTTTCTCAAAAAAATCAAGCCAAATCTCACAAGCTTTCGGTTAAACTTGTCTTCCCACCGATTTCTCATCTTCTTTGCCACTATTTGGTGCTACAGCAAGGGAAATCTAAGAAAAAAAAATTAATTAGGGTTTTGCGAAACATTGGAGCTTTTGCGTATAAATGGTGAACTAAGGTTCCAAAGGACTTCAACAAACCTCAAGTAAGTTCATTTACCCATTGCAAGCTTAATTGCATGATTTGGAATAAACTTGAAAACTGGGGTTACTGTTCACCCGAAGAGATTTCAATTAATTGCTTAGGGAATCTAGTTTTTGTAGCGATTTGGCATGTTAGGGAGTATATAATGATTATATATATGTTGAATAATGATTTGAAATAGGCACGTTTCGTTTTAAAATAAAAATGCAGAATTTGGAATGTGAACCTTTCGTTTTAACTAAAAAATGAGAAACTTGGAATAAATGGCAATGGGATTTCATTTGTTAGAAATCAGATAAATGACAGTTAAAATAGCCTCGTAATGTGTCGCGTGTCGACTAACAATAATTAGACATGTTTTCCATAAAGTACGCATTTAATGCATATAAGCAATATTAATTGGGAACCTAGAATTTATTATGTATATATATGCTGTATTAGGTTCCGAGAACCCAAGTGACGTGTTGAGTGGGTGCGAGCAGATTTAGAGGGAGTGGATACCCTTCCATTTGTTGTGAGTGGATTTATGCATACATATTATGTAAATATAAATGCATGTGATATTTATATAGTATGCATATGTGAAAATTGTTAAAAAGAAAGATTTACTGATGTTGAAGATTGATATTAGGTTGTTTTTATGTTGTGGTTTGCTTTGAAATGATTTTACTTGATAGACATGCATGGAAAGGCCGTGGAGCCAAATTTGGTTTATTGTTTGTAATCTTTTTTTGAGAATATTTTGCCCATGGAGGCTTGATTTAATGTTACACAGTTATACTATTGATTTGAAAATGTAATATTTTAAATGCATATACATTGGTGATGAGGCCGTGAGGCTAGTTATTATGTTATGGCCAGTGGGCCGATTGCATAGCTTTTAAGCTTGCATATTTACTGTATATACAGGGAGGTAGCCTATGAGCGGACCTATGAGAGGTCGCATAAGTGAGTAGGCTGCAGTGGGGCTGTATAAGGGAGGTTAAACTATGGTAAGCCCATTGTGTGCCAAGCACTAGGTGCTGATATGAAAATCCTATGGAAAGTCCTGGTGACTTGATAGGGATCTCAGGTATTTGACGGATACGACGAGATTAGTCACTAGATCACCAAGTGACTACTAGCGCCAACATCAGTGAGATGGGCTAATTTTTAAGAAATGCATGTTTATATAACTTAACTAAATTTGAAATGCATAAGAAACGGTTTTTATGTTTATAAAGATTTCATTGCATATGATTTTTATGCATAACAAGCTCATTGATGGGTTTCGACGTTACCTAGGCCAAGGTGGTGGTCAGGATATTATGGCTAGTCTGGTTTGATTATTTAAAATACATGCAGACCATATTTATATTGTTTATAGTTGCTTTTGGTTGTACATGAGTTGTATATATGTATTTAAGCACGCAATCAAAGAAAACCCAATATCATGATTTATTAATATGTATGTGCATGTATGTATAGCTATGTATGTATACATTTATTCACTGAGTATAGCTGTACACTCATCCTTTAACATTTCGACTTTCAGGTTAGAAGCGCTTGTCCTAGCTGGACTAGTAGTGGCAGTAGAGAATATATGCCACACTAGGTAAGTTATCTTTTATCTTGACTCACAGATATGTTTCAGTCCACTGGATAGGGATTTAAATGAATATGTGTTTTCCTGGGAAATATGTATTTATATTGGAATGTTTTGGATTTGGATTATGAGAAAGAGAATTGTAAACTAAATAAGTATGTAATAACTTATTTATTTGGTTTAATCCTTATGAAATGTTTTGAATTAATACTTATTTTAAATTATGCATGTTGTGGATGAATTGATCACGGAGATCAATTCTTTGATTATGCTCCCATGAATAGGATGCTGTATTTATAAACTGTTTTCAGATGTTGTGGTATTGATCTGATAGCCTTACAGACTCTTGTGATACATGCTGGATATAGGGAATGTATCATGAGGGTCTGTGGTAATTGTCACAGGAGAATCGCAGGGTCGGGACGTGACAAGTTAAGCCTCGAGAAACGTGCTTGTGTCAACTAAAGGAATTTAACCACCTTTTCCAAGAGCATTGCATATAATACATTTAAGTTAAATACTTGGAATTGTGAGATTCATTATATGTATGCATGTGTGGTATTAGGTTCCGAGAACCCGCGTGAAGGACCAACTGAGCATGAGGAACCTTAGTAGGAGTGATTACCCTCCCTTCATAGTGAGTAAATTTATACATACATGAATATGTATACTTATTTGTATGTATATAGTTATGTGTATGTTTGTGTGTTAAACAAACAATTTACATGTTAAAGAATGCTCTAAATGCATGTGTTTATAAATGACTTACTTGGATATTGGAATAAATATTTGTGTGCTTTGTTGTTAATTGTTTATTGATTATACATGCTGAAATGGTCGGGGAGGCCTGATTTGATTTATATGATTACATCTTTGCTTTGAAAATGAATTATTTTAATGCATGTATATCGGTGATGTGGCCTAATAAGGCCAGTTAATATTATATGGTCAGTGGGCCAGTTGTATGGCCTTTGAGCCTGTCTATTTACTATATATACAGGGAGGTAGCTTATGGACGGACCTATTAAGAGGCCACATAGGTGAATGGAGTCGTAGTAGGGCTGATATAAAGGGAAAAGGTTATAGCAAGCCCATTGTGTGCCAAGCACATTTGTGCGATTATAGAGATCTTATGGAAAGTCTTGGTGGCTTGATAGGAATCTCATAGATTTGACAAATTACAAGGATAGTCACTCGTATCGCCAAGTGACTACTCGGGCCAACATCAGTGAGACGAGTGGTTAATTTTACAAAGGCATGTTTTGTATAAAATAAAGAATTTTACAATGCATAAGAGATAGTTTTCTGAATTATAAGAACTCATTGCATATGGTTTTATGCATGAAAAGACTTACTAATGGTTTCGAAGTTACCTCGACCAAGGTAGCAGTCGAGAACATTCGACCAACTCGTTTTGTTCGTGTTAAACTGTATGCAGACCATCTTTAAAGTGTTTTATTATTAATTGATTGAACGAACATGTATATATATATATATATTTTGAGTATAAATTGGAGAAAAATCTCAACATCATGAATTCAAGAATAAGTGTGCATGTATGTATATATGTATATACTTTATTTACTCATTGAGTATAGTTGTATACTCATTCATCACCATTATATGTTTCAGGCTAGGCGCGTTAGTCCTCGCTAAGCTAATAATGGCAATAGAGAGCCTATGATGCTTTGAGTAGGTTTTATTTCTTGACTCACACATGTAACTTAGGTCCATTAGATATATGTATTTTCTCGAACATATGTATTTATTCAGATATATCTTTTATTTGAAATTTTGAAAGGATTTATAACTTAAATGGATATGTAAATATTTATTGTTTTGTTCAACCCAACTGGAAAATGTTTCCTATAGTATTGTTTTATTATTTTATAATTGTTGTGGATGAATTAATCTTGGAGATCAATTCTTTGATAATGCTTCCATAGATGAGAAATATGTTTATAAATTATTTTTAGGATTTTATAATTTACAGGAAAACCTTACAGGCTCTTTTGATACATTTAAGTATATAGAGTACATTATGAGGGTTTATGGCGATTATCACCGGTGGACCCTAGGGTCGGGGAGTGATAAGCCTGCATGAACACAGACCTATGCTCGCAGCCTGTGCACTAGCTTAGGCCTGTGCTCACGGCTTACACTTATGCATGGGCCCTAAGCTCAAGCCTTACCAATAAAATTTTAAAAAATAAACATAAAATTATTTTTTGCAATATAACAAAATTTTAAAATTTTAAAAACAAAAAAATATATTTTTTATTATTTTTATTTAAAAAAACATTAAAAATTTTAAAAAACAAAACAAAAGGACGAAAAAATGTAAATGTTACAAGTTGTATTATAAATTTTTCCCAAATGTAAATGAAAAAGACCAACATTTTACCTTCTCTCTCAACAATCTCCCAACTTTCTCTGGCAACAAAAAATTGGGTATACAGCCTAGGGCATAACTAAGGCCCAATAAGTTGTAGGCCCTAGGTTGGAGAATTGTAAAAGACAAAAGAAGAGCTATTGGCTTAGTCCGACCCCAGAAATACTGACCAGAGGATAATAAGGACCCCAAGAGAAGTGAGGTCTAAGACCTCCTATAGTCGGATAAAAGGTCTTAGGTTTGATTACTACCCAAGATCAGACAAAAGGCCTTGGGTCTAATTGTTAATTTTGAAATCCCCATGAAGGTCTCAGGCACAGCTGCTAAAGGTTTCAGACATGTATAAAATCTGAGTTCATCTTAGGGGAATAAAGAAGTCTCAGACAAGGACTTTTGAGACCTCTCAACAGCTGCGTATCAAGGAAGAACTCATTTCTTTCCCAAATTCTTTCTTGATTCTTCCATAATAAGGATTCTTGGCCTAGTAGAGGTATTATGCAAGTAAGGCTCATTCTATAATAAGAATCCTAAGCTTAGTAGTTATATTCTACAAGAAGAGCTTAAGATCCCACAAAATTCAAAAAGTCCATGCTTAAAATAAAATCTCCACGATTCTTGAAATTTAAATACAACTGAAATTATTATTTCTAGATTTCTCAAAATTCTAATAAACTGGAGAGACTCAAGAAGTCTATAAAAGGAGAATAAGGACAACTAGGTATGCACGCATGAAACAACTCTAAAGTATACATATAACTTGTTTTTCTCTCTCTCCTTGACAATCCCATAAGCAAAACCCTGACTTAAGTATTGAAGAATTTTCGTTGGGCTACCAACTTTCACCCTAAGAGTTTCGTTATAATCGTAGGTTAAATAATCAATCAAGTAAGAAGAAGAAAATCATTGTTGGTACACGGAGTCTACAGAAAGATTTTTGCTGCATCAACATTTATTTTTGTAAAAATATATAATAAATAATAAATTATGAAATTAATTTTAAAATTTTAAAATATTTTTTTATTTTTAATATTCTCCTTAACTAATTTCTTTATTTTTAAAATATACATAATAAGCAATTAGTTATAAAATTAATTTTATTTACAATAAAATTTACTACAATCAAATTGTAAATTTAAAAAAATAAAAAAGTTGTAATTATAAAAAAATTAAAAATTTTAAATTGCACTAAAAGACAAAATTATTGTAGTTCATGTTATGTAGCTCGTGTACTATAGCACTGAGTTAATCATAAGGATAAAATTTGTCCAAATTACGTTAAAATTGATTCGTTTGGTAAAATTGAATTAGACTAACTTTGTGTATATGTTTTATTTTTACACTATTAAAAATACTGTGGATTATCGTAGTTCTTTTTGCCACATCTTATGTATGTATCATATTTTTTTTTGTTTATATTATCTTGTTCATATTTTTACTCTTCTAATATTCTTCCTTTCAAAAGGAATTAATCTTGAAGCTAAATTCAAAGGTTGAAGTTAATTGACACTAAATTACTCTTTCATTGGTCTTTTTATCAAATTAAAATTTTAAAAATAACTTTTTTCAAAGCTTTCTAAAATTGATTAAGGAGCCATAACTTTACTTAGATGGCAAGTTTAGATAGCATATCATAGGATGATGTAAGTGAGCACAAGTGGCAAATTTAGATGCCAAATTACCAAGGCTTGTTCTGGATAAATGAAATGTCTGGCTTTGGACAATCAGATTTCATTTACAAAATCATTAAAGACAATCACAATTTATTTACAAAATCGATGAAATCATTAAAGACAAATCACATTTCCAATGATTTTGTCATCTTCTTGTCTTTAATTTTAATACAAATGACATCACATTTCCAATTGAAATTTTAATCAAATTTAATTTCATTGGACTTATCCATTAAAGACAATCACATTTCATTTACAAAATCATATGTTGACTATTTTGTCATTTGTTTCTCTTAAATCATTACTGATGCTTGTCTTTAATCACTCACATGCATATGATTGTCTGTTTTGTCATTGAACTTGAAAATCATGCAAAGGTTTGTTGGAAAGGAGACTGAATTTTTTGAAAATCTCTACGTTGATATGGTTGGAGTAGAAATAGATTTAAGTTTATGAAGCTGTGAAGCAAAACATGGTAATTCTGATTTTGCAACTGATTCAGAACATGATGATGTTTTGAAGGCTGTTGTTGAAGATGATCTCCCTGCGGCAGATGATGAATCTTTGGATGAAGATGATATGAAGAATAACAATAGTAGTTTTTATTTTGTTATGGATCCAAATGGTAATATAGAATTACAAGCTACTTCAACATGGATTACTGCTAAATTCCTTCACATGTTCAAGGTAAACCCTGACATCAACATCAAGGTCATTGCTAATGAATTAAAAAGGAAGTTCAAGAATGCAATCCTATGAGATTGTATACAGCTAGAAACAAGGCAATAGAACTATTAGAGGCAGATCATAAGTTGTCTTATAGCAAATTAAGGAGGTATATGGATGCCATTAACTGTTCCAATCCTGGTTCTGTTGTTGACATGCAAACTGAGTGACCATTAGAAAATGATAATCCAATATTCAAAAGATTTTTTTTTTTGAGCTTTGATTAAAAAAGAGGGGTTTCATTCTAGGGTGTAGGCCATTCATAGGTATAGATGGTTGTAATCTTATAGGGTCATACAAAGGAGTGTTATAGTCTAATGTTTCTATTGATACTAATTATGGAGTTTACCCATTGGCTTTGGCTGTAGTTGAGAATGAAAATCAATTCTCATGGGGTTATTTTCTTGAATAGCTGTATGAGCAAGTTGGAGTAAATGGAGGCAAAGACCTTTATTTTATGATTGAGAGACAAAAGGGAGTGATAAATGCATTGGACCAGTTTTTTCCAGATGCTGACAGAAGATATTGTTGCTGGTATATGTTGAAGATATGCTCTAGAATCAATCGTGTCATACGGTTTAGGGATATCATCCTTATGTATATATAATTTTGTAATTATTTGTAAATTAGTTTACGATTAATAAAATCGCTGTTATATCATTT
>JAXCLQ010027175.1:0-28408 GCA_035584115.1 Cedrela odorata
TTTACAAAGTTATATATACATAAGGATGATGTCCCTAGACCGTATGACACGATTGGTTCTAGGGCATATCTCCAACATCTACAAACTAAGAATTGCCCTTTGTACATATCCACTAGGATGCGTTTCAAGAGGTAATAAAACATTGTCTAATGACTCCTTACTCAGTCCATCATTTATGAATTGTATTTTATCTTTTCAATTTATAAACACCATTCCTAAAAAATGACATCGCTTCTTACAAGTCCATCGTGCACATCTATAACAAACTTGTAACCTTTTTGCTCTACGTTGTTTTAGCAAAAAAGCTTTTACCTACTCCAAACATGCATGAAACAAATGAATCAAAAAATTCACTTGTTAACTGAAGTTTTGCTTCAATTACCCAACGTACATCTTAAAGGATATCTTTGTGCATAAGCATCCTTAATCTTTCACACCTAACTTAGTACATTTTTTTATTAAAGTAATTCTAGAAAAAAAAGGAAAAATAATTTTGTAAATTAGAGAGTATGACATCCATTGTGAAAAGAAGAGAAAAGTGAGGGAGAAAAAGAGATCAATTTTATAGGCAACTGAAAGAATCGACTTAGAAAGCTACGGAGTACCATTATTCGCCACTTGAACAGGAAAACAACTAAAATCAAACAACAAAATACACATAATAATCACAATAGGATAATAAGCACACAAAATTAATAAAATATACGAAGAAATAAAACAAGCAAATATATACATAATTTGTGTAAATAGGTTCAACCAGGATCTTTAAACTTAAGTGAAGCAATTTGTTGAATGATTGAGATTACAATTTTACAAAAAATATATATTTTTAAATATGATGTTTATGCTTAATAGTACATAAATATTTAAAAAATTTGACATAAGATGAAATTTATTTTATTGCATCCAACAAATGAATGCTAACTTTTACTTGCTTTAAAACTTTAAACATTTCAGAATTTTTATTTAGATTTTGAATTGATGGCAATCTTTGAGAAAATTAAACAAGAATAAATGGTTCAACTTCATCATGCTTACCATCATTCTTACCATTACCTTTCAGCTTTGAATTTTCATTGGAAACTTGATTTTTAGAAGGAATGGTTTTGTCAATTACTTTTCCACTTTGAAGTGTTGTGATAGAATTGACATATTCAGATTGATTTTCACTTAAACTAGAAACATGACATTGGCTAGAAGAATTACATTTAGATTGAGATTGAATAAGAAATTTTCCTGTTTCTTAAGTACACAATGATACAGTTAAAGTTGACAACGTGTTCTTAATCTCATTGATGGCTTGTGAAATCTGGTTGTTAATATTTATTTGCCATTGTATGAATGCTTGCAATATCTCTTCAAGATTTTTTGAACGTGGTGGAGCATAATGAGTAAAATTTGACATTTCTTGAGAATGCATTGGGTGTGCATTATTATCATTTCTCTAATTGAAATTGAGATGATTTCTCCATCCAAGATTGTAAGTTTTTGAATAGGAAGATGAAAATTACTTTTTCAAATTGTTCATGGCATTTGCTTGTTCATGAAAAACTTCCTTAAAGATAGAAATATTCATACATTCATTTGTTGAATGCCCTATGGTTTCACAAATGCTACAAATTTCTTCATTTTATACAGATTTGAGTTCTTTTACTTTCCTTATTTTCATGGCTTCAACCTTTCTAGTCAAATTAGCAATCTTAGCACTTAGATCATTTTCTTGACTAAGGTGATATTTTCCTCTATTAACATTTGCAAACATTCATGTAATGCCAAACAAACATTATCAACTAGACTTCACAAGCCATCAATAAGATTAAGAACACACTATTAATTTTAAGTGCACGCACTAAAAAAAAAAGTAAATTTCCTGCTCAACCTCACCTTAATCCTTTTAGTTTGTGTCATGTTTCTAGTTTAAGTGAAAATCAACTTGAATATGACAATTCCATCACAACACTTTGAAGTGAAAAAGTAATTGACAAAATCATTACTTCCAAAAATCAAGTTTCCAATAAGACTCCAAAGTCGAAAGGTAATGGTAAGGACGATGGTAAACATAATGAAATTGAACTTTTTATTCCTGCTCAAATTCCTCAAAAATTGCAACCAATTCAAATTCCGAATAAAAATTACAAAATCTTTAAGGTTTTGAAGCAAGTAAAAGTTAACATTTTTTGTTGGATGTAATAAAACAAATTTCATCTTATGCCAAAATTTTGAAGGATTTATGTACTATTAAACATAAATATCATATTTAAAAAAATGCATTTTTGGCAAAAATTGTAAGTTCAATCATTCAACAAATTGCTCCACTTAAGTAAAAAGATCCTGATTAACCATGTTTACACAAATTGAGTATATATTTGCTTTTGTTTTATTTCTTATTTTATTCATTTTGTGTGCTTATTATCTTATTGTGATTATTATTTGTGTATTTTGTTGTTTGATTTTAGCTGTTTTATCGATCAAGTGGCTGATAACGGTACTTTGTAGCTTTCTAAGTTGGTTCTTTCAGTTGCCCATAAAACTGATTTATTTTTCTTCTTCTATTTTCTCTTCTTTTCATAATGGAAGTCATACTCTCTAATTTGCAAAATTATTTTCCCTCTTTTCCTAGAATTTCTTTGACAAAAATGTAACAAGTTAGGTGTGAAAGATTAAGGATGCTGATGCACAAAGGCATCATTTAACGTATACGTTGGATAATTGAAGTAAAGGTTCAATTAATAAATGAATTTTCTTATTCATTTGTTTCAAGTATGTCTAGACAAGGTAAGAGCTCTTTTGCTAAAAAAAAAGTAGAGCAAAAAGGTTACAAGTTTGTCATAGATGTACACGATGGACCTATAACAAACGATGTTATTCTTTAGGAATGATGTCTATAAATCGAGAAGATAAAATATAATTCATAAAGGATGGACCTATAATAAAGGATTAGTACAATGTTTTATTAACAATTGAGACATATCCTAGTGCATATGTATAAAGTGTAATTTTTAGTTTGTGGACACAATTGCAAAAAGAACGTGAGCATTATAGTCTCTGGAATCTGACTTTAAAAGACCATATTTGCCAATTTATAAGAAAATTGGATGAGAAGCTAATCATCGGCCCATAGAAGACATTTATGTTGGAGATATGCTGTAGAGTCAATCATGTCATATAATTCAAGGATATCATTCCTTTTATGTATATATATTTTTGTAATTAATTGTAAATTTGTTTATGATTATAAAATGACATTTTATATTATTTTGCATTTACAATTGCTAACTAAATATATTTAATGCAGAATGAAATTCCGTAATGTATTATGATATCAACTCTATCTATAAAGAGTTGTAGATATAAGTACAAAGCCTATGATTTAAATATATTTGAATTAGTTTCCGGTTGAAGTAATGTCATATGAGAGTATGACATTGCATGACTGGTATCTTTGATGCTGCTAAGAATTAATATTGGATACTAATAGTTAGGTGACAAGTCTCATGTCATAAGAGCATGAACATGGGTGATACGTTGGAGGACATGTTACTAAACATGACTAAACATGATGAATCACATGGGTGATTATTCATCGATAATACATCACATAGCTATACTAGTGTACCACTAGTCCTTTGACTTAAAGTGTCACGGTTGCCATCTGTATTAAGACATATCGTTCACTTGTGTATATCGCATTAAACTAATCACACCTGGTGAAAAAAACTTGCTAGCAATGTGTTCTTAATGTATGAGGATAGGTGATAACCAACATGTAATCTGTTGGCTCAGATATTGAAGCTTGAGATCTTAAGTAGGGAAATCATACATGAGAAATAAAATCTCTGACCAGAGTATGTGTTTCCAAAAAAGATATTTTTGAATACACGAATCATGTATATGATTTGAGTTCCTGTTCCTATGATTAAGTTAGAGGTTTGACGATTTCATGACTCGCACTTAATCGAGGGTTGACAATAGAGGAACGTTACTACATGCACGTACGATTATATGAGTTTATCTTGAATATTGATTCATTCGTGTCTAGGGTCGTAAAATCTTACTAGAAACTGTTCATAATCATTGAAAACTTCGGTTGTAAGAAGTTGCACCGAAGTGACACGAAAGGGTTCATATTTCTCATGTCTAGGTCACAGTAAACCTAGGCGGTCACACACATAACCGGTTACCTGAAAATGATGGTTATTGCTATTATACAATATTTATTAAGTTAGTTAATGATATTATTTTGATACTTTGATCGGATAGCAATTTAATTTTTTATTGTAAATAATTAATTTTCAACTAGGACGTACTAGCACACGTATGCATGAAAAATATTTTGGTAATAATTCGGATACTGTAAATATGATTTACGAATACATAGAGACTTGAAAAATATATTTTGTTGTAAGGATATTAATATATACATTATTTATTTATTAATTATTAATTAATCAAATGGATCATTGATTGACAAATGGCACCATATGATGTTGTTAAGTGTCAAATTCTTGATTAAATCTTATCCATTTATTTTGAATTAATGATTAAGATTAATTCTTTAATTATGATTAAAGAAATTAAAATAAAACAAAAAGACATCTTCGCATTTAATGTTTAAAAGTCAAACATGTAAGAGTAATGATTACACTTTAATAAATATATATGATATAATATTAATTGTAATAATTTTATTTTATTTTATATTATATCAAATAAAATATATATATCTCTTTCTTTCTCATTCTCACCTTTAGTAAATATATATTAAAATGTTTAATATTATTTTATGCTAGATATTTTTTTATTTCATGAAATGAATTAATGAAATTTAAATGAATTTTGGAATTCATGTGTGAGAGATTGTCACATGTAATTCATTAAGTTGTTTTGAACAATGTGAATTGATAAAAAGAAGTAAGAATACCTAATTGGATTTTTGGGATGGTGAATTGCAATTTCAATTGGGAATTGAAAATATAATAGTGCTTCTTCTCTTTCCTTTGCCTTTTACGCCGTTGTTGATGGTAGAGAGAGTTTTGTTTTTGAACAAAAATTCTTAAAGGAGAAAATAAAAGAGAGAAAGAGAAAGAAGAGGAAAGAAATAAAAAATATTTCATGGGTTTCCTTTTCTTTTAAATGAACAAATAGAAATTTTCTATGGTAGAAAATTTTGTATTAACTTGGTGAAGTTAGTATACTTGTTCAAGGTCTCCTAATACAAATTCGTGTAACTAGAACTCGTCGTAATCACTTCGGTGTGTGGACACACCTCAAAGCTAATCCGAATCAGAGAAAGTAGTTTTGGATATCAACATAAGAAATGTGTACTTTATTAATGTTGATATTGTGTTTAAAATTTTAAAATATGCATATGTACATGTTCATAGTCCATGGGACCCTTTCCACACGGTCTGTGTGACGACCGTGGCTTCCTTCCCCTTCGGCGGACGCAAGCGCCCAATAACCATTCCCAGTGCGCTCAGTGTGATCCCTTCTTTTAGTTTAAATCGTTATTGGACATAAAATTAGAGGATGTGAGCCACAATCACAATTATTTGTACATACACGTGTTTCACTGTTATTATTGACATTTTGATATTTCAAATTTAAACTTTTCTGACAATAGCCGACCTACCTCTATAGGTGTTATTATTGCATTAACATTTTGAGATATATAAATATAACACATCTATTTCTTTATGTTATATTAATCTTAGTCACTTAAAATGGTTAAAGAAGTGCAAATATAGAGGGAACTTCAGCTAATCAATTCAAAAATATTGTGGATCCAATCCTGAGAAAGATGTAAAAATACAAACAATTTGAGACAGGTTTTAGCTGAGAAAAACTCTATTTAGTATATGGGGAAGGTAGCCTTAGGTTAATGGGGTTTATGTTAATAGCTACACATGTTTGAGGAAGTTATGTTTTGGGTATCATTCCGATAACTCTATCTGTAAAGGATGTCACTGAAAAAACAGTTAGAGACGAGTTAAAGGCTTTAACTATACATGAGCAAATTGCTAAAATGCTAAACAATGTAGATGTTTTTATTACTTTACTAGGTGGTTTTGAGACTTTAGAAGAAATGTTTTAAGTTGCATCTTGGGCATAGTTGAATATCCACCGAAAATCCATAGGTTTGTTAAATGTATTAACAGCTTGTTGTTTTTTCTTAATCATACTGTAGAACGTAAATTCATCTCACCTACAACTCGATGAATCTCCATCTCTACCCCAACTGCTGAACAATTGCTCTAACAACTACAAGATTCTATTCTTAAACTAGATCCAGCAATGGCTCGAGTAAATTGGTTAGGTGAAAGTAGTAAAAAATAAAAATTGAATTTGTCACTTCATTTGTAACTTTTCATCTTTTATGATTTTCCTCACCGAATTTTCTTATTTTTAGTTTGTAATGTGTGTTGAAGTTTGCTTCATATTTTTTCTTTTTCAATAACTGTCATCACGGGTGATGTTTTCTCTACCCTATTTTTTTTTTTTAGACATTGATGACAATATCTTAATCTGGTTAAGGAAATAAATAGTAGACACAAATTATTATTTTTGTCTTCCAGTAGACATAAGTTGTTTTTTTTTTATTTTCTTATTTTATTTTTATCTTTAAAAAAAAAATTATGTCTTCACTAACCCTTAGATTGAGGATGACAGAGTAAAGTGTTGTAATTTTACACTTGAGATGCATCATAATAGGCATGTTATCATTTTAATTTGATTTTGAAATTTCATAACAAAGGTTTTTATCATTTACTTCTCTTTGAATTACTTAAATTTATAAACTCTTACTTCATTATCAGTTAATCAATTATTATGTGCATATACTCATTTAGTAAGTATTCATAAACCTTATTTAAATTTTACTATTTTAAATTTTCCTTTCCCCTAGTTGCTAACTTTGAAAAAACAAAAAAATAGTAACTAGGCTTCTTGCCTAGTCAGTAGTGAATGCTCATGTAAAATAATAAAATTTTGGTATGAATAAATTTATAATCTTCTTAACTCGTGTAATGAAGTTTAAAATGGCGTGTGGCGTGTCAACACTTAATACCCTGAGACCAATTACTCTGGGTTATTAGCCCAAAACTCATTATATGGGTTAAAGTGGTAAGATGTTTTAAAGAAAGGAGAAAGAGAAATAAATAAAATAAGATTTAAATGACCCCTATCCAAAAAAGTTACCTTAACAAAATACTAGAATAAATAATATTTTCTTTCCAAATAAGTCCTATAATTATGTGTTGGTCACTTAGCAAAAAAAAAAAAAAAAGAGTATATTAATCATTTGACTAATTGATATTTAACACATAAACAATTTAAGTAAGAGTTTGTTTATTTGAAAAAAGGTAAAAGAAAAAGAATGATAAATACCATACATGTAATTTTGTAAATCATTTCTAGATGATATTACTTTAATTAATAGAGACTAATAATAAACTAGTTAAGGGGTGTGATGAATATTGAAAAGTATACATTTATATAAAGTTTATATTAGCATTTCACACTTAAAAGTGTCATTAACTCCCCTAAAATAAGTATTTAAAGATTTAAAATATAAGTTTACCTAATTTGTAAAAATTGATTAATTTTTATATTTTGTATAATAGACATATTTCTCAATTTGAGAATCCAATTGATGCAATTCTTGGGTCACTGAATCATGAACTTATCATTTCACAATATTGTAAACCAAATGTCATATCAGTTCAAGCGTTTAGATGGTAAAACACGGGCTTTAACAGAACTGAAATGCAGTCACGATCCAACCTGACATGCCTCAATATTTGCATAGTATTTCCTAAGATACAAATCTAAATATGGTAAATGAAGACATTACAAAAAAACTAATATAAATATCTACAACTTTTGTATTTTTTGAGAAATACAATTCATTCAATTGAAAGATTGTATATTGAAGAATAATTTAAAGAATAAAAGAATGAAAAATTATGGAGTGTATATAGAGAATTGGAAAATTAGGGTGAATCTTCATTATTCCAAGCTTCAAACTTTGGATCGTCTAAATCCAATGCTAGTTTGGTTAGATGGTGAATTTTTCTTTTTCCTTTAAGTTTAGTGCGAACCACATGTAACCAGGTTAGGTAATTCCTTCCTAATTGAGATGACTGAATGATACTTAAATCATTTAGATGAGTTGGTTGTGGTTGAACAGTTTTGGTTAACACAGTTTTGGAAGATTCAGAAATTGTTGACATGATGAATGGAATACATGGGCACAACTAAATTTGAACATAACGTTAATAATTCAAAGAGAGAGAACTTGAAATAATCTGAGCAAGAATAGTAAACTGATCGACAATGAAGGAGGAGATTATATTTATCGTTGAAGGGAAAAGCAAAATAAATAACAGTAATGAAGGTTGAATATTTATACGACAATGAAGGCCTGTTGTTTTTTCAAAATCAATATTGGCAATTATATCGTAAAAAACTCAACAATGAAGGCTGAAATGGATACTCTATTTTGAAGTAAAAAAAAATATAGTAGAAGACCGAGATTTGGTTCAGCAATGAATGAGCCCCGAAAGAGACGAATTAATCATGTTCTGATACCATGCAAAATCTGGAAGAAAAAAATTATATTCATCCCAGTTTTAGGTATTTACATTTATAGATATTTTATACACAATTCTAGGTTCTAATAACAGAATAAAAACAATATAACAATAAATCATGAAATAAATTGTGTAGATACATTCCCAATTTTTAGCGACAACTCTAATCTCCTAGCTGATACTCGGATAAATTAGATTCGATATATATGGACTCCTATCCAACAATTACATGATTCTAGGATTAGACTTATTTCGCAATCCCATGACTTTAGGATCAGACTTAGAAACCACCAACAAAGACTTTTTGGATCATTTTTTGGGGGAGAAGGGTGTGCTGGCGCAGTTTTCAAGATTAGAATTGAGATTAGAATTGTAGAGATAAAATACTAGTCATTCCACTAGTCCTATAGCCGACACCTAATGTTTATTGTAAAAGAGTTCCTAGAGTATCCCTTTTCTATAGGATTCTCTAAAAGGGAGAAAAAAAAGAGTACCATAAGCTTACTGAAAGGCAATTTCTTAAGTTGAACGAAGATTGACTTTCTAAGTATAACAGGAAGGAAATTTGCAAAATCACCGCTATCTTCACTAATTTTAACCAAGTTTCAATCTTAACCATCACTACCCACATATAAGAATCCTATTTTGTCATTCAACTTTGTTTAAGGCCATGGTATGATTACTAAATCACCACTGGATTTGATGCATACCATATCATTCCCCGTATGAATTACTATCCGACTGAGCATTGACAACACTTGTTCAACAATTGATGCATCTATCCAAAACTCTGCTATGGCAACTTCTCATGTATATTTTCATCTTTCTATTACATTATTCTTTCCTTTACCATCAACCCATCTTAATGTTCATATTTAAACCAGCCATTTATCAAAATCTTGTTTCTTAGCAGCTCAGCGTCATGAAATTTTAAGCATGATCAATGCTATAGTTGTCTTAACAATAATTGCAATGTACTTCTAGGGAATGTTGGGTATGTGTTACAAACTTGCGATTGGACAAGTGTTTTTTTTCAATCCCATGTTTAGTAACAACAGGATTAGTAAAAAAATATTGTGGGGGTCCATTTGGACCCTACCACTTATCTAGATGGACCCTACCACATAAAAGAAGAGCACGAGAAAAGGAAGGGAACCACAGACCTAACGGGTCCAGCACATACACTATATACATTAGTTTCTAACCTAAGATTTTCATGTTGAGACCTCAAAGGAACAATTTGAAAGGGGGGATCGTGCTGAATACATTGGGAATGGTTATTGGGCACGCGTGTCTATCGAAAGGAAAATGAGCCACGACCATTACATGGACCGTGCGGAAAGGCTCTTATGGACCATGGACATGTACATATGCATATTTTAAAATTTTAAACACAATATCAACATTAATAAAGTACACATACCTTATATTGATATCCGAAACTAGCTTCTCTAATTCAGATTAACTTTGAGGCGTGTCCATATACTGAAGTGATTACGACAGGTTCCTGTTATCCAGATTTGTGTTAGGAGGCCTTGAACAAGTGTACTAAATTTACCAAGTTAATACAAAATTTTCTACTCTAGAAAATTTCTATTTATTCATTTGGAAGAAAATGAAACCCTTTTCATTTCTTTTCTCTTCTTTCTCTTTCTCTCTTTTCTTCTTTCTCCTTTTAAAAATTTTTATTTAAAAACAAAATTTTCTCTACCATCAATAATGGCGTAAAAGGCAAAGGAAAGAGAAGAAGCACTATTGTATTTTCAATTTTCCAATTGTAATTCACTGTACCAAAAATCCACTCACATACTCTTACTTCTTTTCATCCATTCACATACTCTTATTTCTTTTTATCCATTCACATTGTTCAAAACAACTTAATGGATTATATGTGGCAATTTCTCACCTATGGATTCTAAAATCTATTTTAATTTCATTAATTCATTTAATGATATGGAAAATATCTAGCATAAAATAATATTAAACACTTTAATATATATTTACTAAATGTGAAAATGAGATATATATATATATATATATATATATTTATTTTATACAATATAAAATAAAATAAAATCATTATAATTAATATTATACCATATATATTTATTAAAGTATAATCATTACTCTTACATGTTTGACTTTCAATCATTAAATGCAAATATGCCTTTTTGTTTTCTTTTAATTTCTTTAATCATGATAAAAGAATTAATCTTAGTCATTGATTCAAAATTAATGGATAAAATTTAATCAAAAATTTAACACTTGACAATATCACATTATGTCATTTGTCAATCAAAAATCTATTTGATTAAATAATAATTATTTAATTATTAATAAATAAATTATTTATTTATTAATATCTTTGCAATAAAATATCTTTTCAAGTTCTCATATATCCGTAAATCATATTTACGATATCTGAATTATTAACGAAATATTTTTTATGCATACATGTGCTAGCACGTCCTAGTCAGAAAATTAATTCTTTACAATGAAGATTAAATTGTCATCCGATCTAAGTATTGAAATAATATCATTAATTAATTTAATAAATATTGTATAATGGCAAAAACTATCGTCATCAAATAACCAGTTATGTGTGTGACCGCTTGGGTTTATTGCGAGCTCGACATGAGCAGATACGAACTTTTTGGCATCACTTCGATACAACTCCTTGTAATCAAAGTTTCCAATGATCACGAACAACCTCTAACAAGATGTCACGATCCCTCAAATACGAATGACTCAATATTCAAAATAAGCTCATATAGTCGTATGTACATGTAGTAATATCTCTCTAATGTCAACTCCCAATCGAGTGCAGGTCATGTAATCGTTAAACCCCTAACTCCATCAAAGAAACATGAACTCAAATGATATACATTATTCGTATATCTGAAAACACCTTTTTTTAGAAACACGTACTATAACTGAAGATTTTATTTCCCATGGATGACATCTCTTCCTAGGATCTTAACTTTTATTATCTGAGCCAGCAGATTCCATCTTGGTTATCATATGTCCTCATATACTAAGAACACATTGGCAACAAATTTCTTTTATCAAGCATGGTTAGTCTGGTGCGATATACACAAGTGAACGATGTATCTCAAAGTAGATGGTAGCCGTGACACTTTAGATCAAATGACTAGTGGTACACTAGTACGACTGTGTAACGTGTCATCGACTGTGGATAATCACCCATATGATTCATTACGTTTGGTCATATTCAGTAACACGTTCTCTAATGTATCACCCATGTTCATGATTTTCTGAACCCAACTGTTAATATCCAATACTAATCATTGACAGCATCAAACATACCAGTCATATAATATTATGCTTCCATATAACATTACCTCAACTAGAAACTAATTCAGATGTATTTAAATCATAGACTTTGTAAATAGAGTCTTGATATCATAATTCATCATGAAATCTCTTTCTATACTAAATATATTTAATTAGCAACTGTAAATATAAAATGATATAAAATGTCATTGTATTAATCGTAAATAAATCTACAATTAATTATATAAAATGAATGATATTCTTAAATCATATGACACGATTAGTTCTAAGATATATTTTCAACACAATTTTTCCTTCTTTCTTCAATTCCTGCACTCATTTGAGACACATTAAGAGTTAATTAGAAGCATATGTTTTGCCTACCCTACAAATTATGTTAATGCTATTCATTAAAACATATTCTTAATCATCAGCAAGAAAGTCAATTTCAAATAGTTAAAGCATCAATCATCAATCATATACAGATATTCGTGTTTGTAGACATTTGAACAATACCAAAACAAATTGTGAAATCATAAAAAAAAAAAAAAAAATTCCAAGAAAAACATAATGGTGCATATGTATTAAATTTTGGAAACTTTTAGCTCCATCGAATAAAAGTTTAAACCTTTTCCTTTTCTTAATTTACTCCCAATTATTAAATTATACTCTAGAAAGCTCCACTCACACACCACTCACCACTCACACATACGCACATATTACGGAAAAATACTCAGGAGGATAATATTGTTGATATCTTGATTTCTAGGTGTAGTTAGCGATTAATAAAATGAAATCAATAGAATATGAGTGAACCTACAAATTCACATTTGGATGCTAAACACCTCTCCAATAATTTATATCTTAACACTCAAGAATTTAGAAGCCTATTCTCATTATTCATCATCATTTTGATAAGTCAAAAGACAATAAGACAAACATCATATCATTATCTTTGAGTATGCTGGAGATATGAAATACGTAGGCACCGCGTTAGATAGACTGTCATGATAATAACTAAGCTGTATTGATAAACAATTATGAGTAGTTATCAATTGCACCCTTCATTGTTCCATCATTAAATTCCCTTAAAAATTGTAACTAATTATATCTCAAAATTGAGGCACCCTCTGGAAACTTGAATATAACCAGCAAGAAGTGACAAAAATTATTAGAGAATATAAAATATAAAAAATATTTCACATATAATGTTAAAGTGAAAACTAACAATGTTGAATGGAAAAGAAGGCATCACACTCATACTTGAACAATCTCTTTTCCATATGGATTGCTAGAACTGAAAACTCACACTTTTATTTAGAAATACTTACAATATTTCTGATGTGGAAGATCTGTTTTAGCGGCAACAACAAGCATACTATACCACAAGAATAAGAACGACTTAAAAAAAAAACTCTTTTTAGGAGTGTTGGCTTTGATACCAATTCTAAAAAACAAAGGAAAGAAAATATTTTTATTGCATACTAGTTTATATAAGGATTCAACTAAATAATATTAAGACTTGATTTGCACTCCAACATGATTGCCTTCTTCAATACTAGAGGCTTCTCTTATATAAGTACTAAGGGAATCTCTATAATGATTATTCTTGATGACTCACTACATGACTCATCATACTACTTTACTTTATTCTACTTTAAAACTCACATCTTACATTATTACATTACTTTATTTCACATCATACTTTATAACTCACCACATACCTCATCATTCTACTATTTTAATTTTATGTCATATCATTGGAAAATACTTTTATTGTACATTGGTTTATATAAGGACTCAATTGAATAACACTTAGACTTGATTTACACTCCAACTGGATTGCCTCCTCCAATACTAAAGGCTTCTCTTATATAGGTACCAAATGAATCTTTATAATGATTACCTTTGATGACTCAATATATGACTCATCACATTACTTAATTTATTCTACTTTATAACTCACACCTTGCATTATTACATTACTTTATTTTACATCATACTTTACAATTCACCACACATCTCATCATTTTACTATTTATAATTTTATGTCATATCATTTACCAATGCTTCCGTTGGATCCACTACAGCTTCTGCTTCAATTTGTATCATTATCAATATCATTCTAACGATTAACTTTAACTTCATCCCATTGTTATTCTAATTCAGCAAAGTCTAAATCTTGGTCTAATGAGTTAGGCTGTTGCAGGGGTTCAAGGCCTGGTGCTTACTAGTTTAACTCCATCATTTGCTCATGTAAGTTTGGCCATTTATCTTTTATCTATGGTGGTGACACTAGCGAAATAATTTCATTTTCTCATCTTTCATGTCGTAACCATTCATGGTAAAAACTTTTCATCTCCATCTCATATTCATCATCACAATGTATCTGTCCGAATCTTATCTTTTTTTTATACAAAAGTTCTAGCGTAGATATCACATTTGGAGATAATGGGTTGTAAGTGTCGTAGCTTGCTGGCTTGTCATAGACTTCTGATAAAACTTTCCTTGCTTGAAGACATCCTCCCCACATTGAATTGACATCATTTTGTGTATGCTCATAATCTACTACTTAAATGAAGGGTATTCTCCTATTGTCATTTTCATCTGGTCTCTAAATGTCTTTTAGCTATATTATGATAATAATATTATGAGTTATTTAGAATCCTTCATGCAGCTTTAATGTCAAAATGTCCTCAAATAAAGAGGCGAAGAGTTTATCGAACCATTTTCCTTTAGTATATCTTCTGCTGCAATGGATTAGATGAGATTTAAATAATATTGTTGTAGGATACATATTAATCCATAACCAATATGTATAATAAGCTATGGGATTTTTCTCGCATTTTATATATAATGTCTCTAATTGGTTTCTTCATAAAAAACATAATGGAAAGTTACATGAGTTCGAAAAATTGTCTCATGCATTTAGTGTATGTTAGGATGAGGTTAGAACAACCAATAACAATTCTCTTTGAATTTTTACTTAAATTCTATCATTCCTATGAGCTTTCACAATCTGTCAGTTATTGGATTATTATAACCTTGATAGTCTCGAAAATTTGTAACTAGTCAAACGCTTGTTGCTTAAGCTCTGAAAGGAGTTTTGCATAAAGCTTAGTAAGATCATAATTAAAGGAATCTCTTTCTTCCTTGAACTATTTGTTCAAAGAAAGAGTTTCAAATTTTGAAGCCATGGTAATGGTTGAAATGGGCTTGAAGGAAAATCTACTACTGTGTTGGATGCTCTTTTGATATGTGACACGCTGAATTTGAACCTTGATAAAGATGTTGATCACTTGCTAACTGAGGCTTAGAAATTTCTCATTCTTTCCTTTTTAATAAACCTTGAAGGTATTTGGAAACTATTTCAATTACAAATGAATCAAGAGAAAGAAAAAATTATAACTTAATTTGAATCTTGCTTGCCATAATTCTGATGTGGCAGATTTCGACAAAGATTTTCTCAGTTCGGACCAATAGTTGGAGAATCTAAGGAAATTTTTGTCGAAATCTTCTAGTTGTATCAATATAGGTTGGAACAACCGGAATATGAGGTTGATTTTCCATTAATATTGGCACTGGAGAATTGGTTGAGGATTCAGAGGTTTCAATAGATCCTGATGAAGTATCAAATCCATTATTGTCTTCCCATCCAATAACCTTATAGGCCAAGGCTCCTGAGGTGGCATCTCATAACTTCTCCAAAATCTTTTTGTATTATTTCTTGAAGAGCTTTGTTCACAAACATTTGTTGGTTCAATAGGCTTGTTCTTTTCCATGAGGGTTTTGATCTTTTTAATTTTCTGTAATAAGCCTTTTGCTCCCGTAGCAATCTCAATCTATAAGTTTCATCATTAACTCATGTACTATTGATCATTATGATTGGTCTAGCAACATTTTGAGTATTTGAAAGTTGCTTTGTTATAAGCCTATGCATTCTCTTGATCTTCCTAGTTTAGCTTTTTAATTCAGCCAACTACACACACATTAATGTAATAATACATGCTGTGAGTTATAAAGTAGAATAAAGTAAAGTAATGTGATAAGTCATGTAATGAGTCATTAAGAGTAATCATTATAAAGATTCCCTTAATGCCTATATAAGAAAAACCTCTAGTTCGAGCAATGAAAGCTTTATTAGAAGTCTATGACAAGCCAACAAATTATGATACTCACAGCTCATTATCTCCAAATGTGATATATACGCTAGATCTTTTTTACAAAAAGCAGATAAGATTCGGACAAATACGTGGTGATAATGAATATGAGATGGAGATAAGAAACCTTTACTATAAATGGCTACGACATGAAAAATGAGAAGATGAAATTACTCTGCCAATTTCACCACCATGGATAGAAAATGAATGGCCAGATCTACATAAGCAAATGATGGAGTTAAACTAGCAAACATTAGAACTTGAACCCCTGCAGCAGCTTGACCCATTACACCAAGATCTAAACTTTACTGAACTAGGGATGAAGTTAAGGCTAATCATTGAAATGATACCGATGATTATACAAACTGAAGCGGAAGCTGTAGTGGACCTAACGAAAGTATTATTGAATGATGTAACATAATATTATAAATAGTAGAATAATGAGATGTGTAATGAGTTGTAAAGTATTATGTGAAATAAAGTAATGTAATAATGCAAGGTGTGAGTTATAAAATAGAATAAAGTAAAGTAATGTAATAAGTCATGTAGTGAGTCATCAAGAATAATCATTATAGAGATTCTCTTAGTATCTATATAAGAGAAGCCTTTAATGTTAAAGGGGACAATCAAGTTGAAAGGCAAATCAAGTCTTAGTGTTATTTAATTGAATTCTTATATAAATTAGTGTACAATAAAAGTATTTTCCTTCCTTTGTATTTTAGAATTACTAAGCATCTTTAACAGTTTAAAAAGCTGACGTACAAGCATGTTTAATATTATTCGAATCAAAGATGAAAATTGAGCTTGAAGAAATTGATTTTTTGGGACTTCACATTAAAAATAGCCATATCATTCCTCAGCCACATATTGCTGAAAAAATATCTCAATTTTCTGATGAGTTGTCAAGCAAGAAGCAGAAACAACAATTTTTAAGAATCATCAATCTTACAAAGCTGACAAGGAAGATTCAAATTATGTTCTAGTTCTTTCTTTCTCTCAATTCATTTGTAATTGAAACAAATTACAAATATCTTCAAGGTTTGTTAAAAAGAAAATAATAAGAAATTTTCGATCCTTAGTTAGCAAGGTGGTCAGAATTTTTATCAAAATTCAAATTCAGCATGTTGCATATCAAAGGAACATCCAACACCGTAACAAATTTTTTCTTAAGACTCATTTCAACCATTACCATGGCTTTAAGTTTTAAAACTCTTCCTCTAAACAGATGGTTCAAGGAAGAAAGAGATTCTCATAAATATAATCTTACAAAACTTTATGCAGAACTCCCTTCAGAACTTAAGCAACATATGTTTGAGTTAATTACGAATTTTCAAGACTATCCAGATTATAATAATCCAGTAATTGACAGATTATGGAAGCTCATGAGAATGATATAATTTAAGCAAAAATTCAAAGAGAATTGCTATCGGTTGTTCGAACCTTATCCTGACATACACTAGATACATGAGACAATATTTCAAGCTCATATAACTTTCCACAGTGTCTCTAATGAAGAAATCAATTGGAGACATTGTGTAGCATGCGAGGGAAATCTTACAACTTATTACACATATTAGTTGTGGATTAATTTGTATCCTGTACCAATATTATTTGAACCTCATATAATCCATCGCAACAGGAGATATACTAAAGGAATATGGTTATAGAAGATTCTAAATAACCTACAGTATTATTGTCATAATACAGTTAAAAGACATCTAAGGACTAGATAAACTAGCAATAGGAGAATACCCTTCATTCAGGTAGTGGATCATGAACATACAAAAGATAATGTTAATACAATGGGAAAAAATGTCTTCGAGCAAGGAAAATTTTATCAGAAGTCTATGACACAACCCATTATCTCTTGACATCTCCTAGTTGTATCAACATAGGTTGAAACAGTCGGAATATGAGACTGATTTTCCATTAATATTGGCATCAGAGAATTGGTTAAGGATTTAAAGGTTTGAATAAATCCTGATGAAGTATCAAAAACCATTATCATCTTCCCACCCAATAGCCTTTATGGGCAAGGCTCTTCAGGCAGCATCTCATAGCTTTTTCAAAATCCTTTTGTATTATTTCCTGAAAAGCTTTCTTCTCAACTATCTGTTGGTTTAGTAGTCTTGTCCTTTTTCTATTAGGGTTTTGATCTTCTTAATTTTCAGTAATAAACCTCTTGCTCCCGTAGCAATCTCAATCTATAAGCTTCATCATAAACTCCCATATTCCTAATCATCATAATTGGTCTAGTAACATTTTGGATATCTGAAAGTTACTTTATCATAAGCCTATGCATTCTCTTGATCTTCCTATTTTCCTTCTTAATTCAATTAACTCTTGTTTCATCTGTTTATGTTAAAACATGATGAGCTCCAAAGTTTTTATTGTTCCACATGAACATTATGAGTGGAATGTCATGTCATTCAAATTAAAGAATGCCCCATTAAAATTCCAGCATAGAATTGATAAAATCTAGGCCTATATCAAAAATTTGCCCAATATACATTAATGATGCTTTAATCTTTATTACCAATCAAAAAATCATACTAAACATCTTCAATAGTTTAAAGAGTTGACATACAAGAATGGTTTGGCATTATCTGAATTATAGATGAAAATTGAGCAAGCAATAAATTAGAGTAACACTAATGCAATTATAGTGACCATCCCACGGTTTGTTTACATGAGCACTTTGTGAACTCTTGACATTACTGCAAATAATCTTTGTGAGTGCTTCATCCAAGATAAATTAACAAAGAAAGTAAAATATTTCTGCTAATCATTCTAGAAACTGAAACCAGTTTGATTGTGAAAGATACAATAGTATCTATCAAATATGATGCTCCAAAAAGTAATCTGTTCAATTGCTCCACAAGTGTAGAAGCAGCTAGACACAACTGTCCAAACAGGTGATTGGGAAGATAAGAACAGAGAATTAGCAGTTGCATATTAAAATCATACAAAGACTACATATATAACATACTTTCAAAAACCCAATTACTGTCATTATTGGCCATGTCATGACAGTAGCTTTTTGCCTAAAACTCTTGTGCACATATCACACATCAAATCTAGTAGTAAAGGAAAACTTGCACAAACCAACCTTTTTCTTCACCCCTAAGTATTGAAGAGGCCATCCAGACTTGCCTGTGGAGAAGCAATACCTTCAGATCTTCTATATTCATCATAATCATGCACTGCAGAATTGAAAGGATGTGAAGTCTAGATTAATTAAACCATAATCAAATTTTGGAAAGCATTGCAGAAAGCAGGTAAATAAATAGTAGTACAGAAAACTAAGACAGACAACAAACTGGGGAAAAATAAACATATTAGTTTTTGTGCCAACTCAGTTAAATTGACCACTCATGCAACAACATTAAAGTCGATTACCCCACAATACCATATTTCAGGTCACCCAAAAAGTTGATGATAAAAGGTGGGGCTTGCAGCAGCTGAAACCGAATTGCCTGCAAGGTGCTCTGTGGCATACAACAACATCAGTGACAACATAAGAGAAAAAGGATTATTCAATAAAAAGTTTAGGTGCACCTACCAAAGGGACAATCAAGGAAAATTTTGACAGCAGTAAAGATATCAGAGGAAGAAGCACAGGTTGTGACCAGTGTTTAAAGGATTCAGTAGACAACCAAGAAATTAACAATGCCAATGCAATCTGAGAAGCTAGAATGAAAAGGCATTACTAAAGTTGATGACAAACACACACATGAGGTAAATTTGTAATATTACACTATTAACAACATACACACACAAAAGTAGATGTATCTCTCTGTGAGTAAGATGTTATATAATGATTTATAAAAAAATAAAAAATAAAAAACACTTAAAGAAAACAATTATTTGCATAAAAATATATTGCCACTAGTCAAGAAATTAGCTCTTCCTACTTAAATGTTTAACTAAGTAACCATTCAACAAATAAATAAATTGAAAATCAAAAGTGTTGTGTGGTTCAAGATTTTAGGGATGGAATTAATGATAATTTTTTTCTTTTTTCTTTTATTTCTTAAAAGTTATATCTGCATGAAATTATGTGAGCATCAACTAGAAGGAATAACTTACACCATGTTTTGAAGCACCCATAATAAGATTTGGCCACAGTTCACTCTCCATTATCATGATTGCATTTGGCTTCCAATAGCCAAGGAAAGCATCCACAGCAACAGGGATATCGAGTGGGCAAAATGGGCTTCACAAGAAAGTCAAAGTAAGCTGTCACGAAGTGTGATTTCATTTAACTAACGTAAGAAGAACATATGCCGTGCGCTAGACTTCAATATCATGGCAAAGAACACAAAGCTGTCACCTGAAGTACTTTTCAACTTATGAAATTTTGAAATGAGAAAAAGGCAAACCACAAAGAACCAGCATGCACAAAGAGGAGAAAAAAGTCTAATAAATCAAAAAACGGCAAGAAAAGCTTCATTACAGCAAAAGACAGCTGTTTTTGTGCAATAAAAGTGTACTTTTTTAAAAGATTCTTAAGCTAAATCATTAAAAACAACAGGAAAATAAAAAGATAAAAAGCAAAAGATGTGATGATAGCAAAAAAGAAGATAACAATGCAGTCGAAAGTAAGTTCTACTATGTTAATCAGTTTTACATCAGAAGCCCATCAAGACAGTCACTAATATATCCAAACCCAAATGAACATGCAGCACTATGAAAGTTGAAAACAGCACAATGTGCTCCTCCCTAAAAGAATGTGTTGAAGATTAGTCAGAAAAGACATATGTTGATTAAAGCCCTGTACCATGAAAAAAATCTCTAAAAGATATACCTGATATATAACACCATTTGGAAGCCGATTCTTTATCACCTCACTGCAAAGAAAAGAAAAGGAGTAAAATATTGCTACTTTCCCTCTACAATACAATATTCTCTTTTTCTTTTCTTACTAGACTACTTAGAAGAAATCTAACCATGAAAATTTCTTAAAGAGTCAAAATAATCAATTATCAGTAATAGCAGTGTCACTGCCTACAGCTAAAATACCAACAAGGACAGATCCAAAATTCCATGACATTTACTCATTTCAAAGAAACCAAAATTTAAACAAAAAAAAATTAACTTCCTCTAACAACCGTTAATAGTGTATTTGAGAGCACTTTTGACAATCTTTCGAATGGCCGAAAGTGCTTTTATTTTATTCCGTAGTTTTTATGGGTAAACAAAAAACATTTTGGGATCACAAAAGCACTTAGAGTGCTTATTGAAGAAGCGTTTGAAAGTACTCTTTAGGTCAGCAAATCAGTTGATGTGCTTTTTAAGAAAGTTCTTTCATAGAAAGCAAATTTTACTAAAAAGCACCCCCAATCACATACAAAATTCAGTTGTTTCAGGAAAAATAATTCAAATTTCTCATTTTTCGCCTTTATTCCTTTTAACTGCCCATTTCTCTTTCCTCAGTTTAATGACATTTCTACATAATACAATCCTAGTAAGACCTTAAAAAGCATATCTGATACATTCCCAGGAAAGTAAGGCTATCTTTTTCTATTTTTATTTCATAACAATATGAAAAAATAACATTTCTTCATAATACAATTCTAGTAAGATTTTGATTGAGTAAAGCTAGTGCGATAGATGTAAAAATAGCTACAAAGAAATCTGGTTTACAAGATGCAATTACCAGGTTGACGGGGTAAGCACGGCCGACAGAGGAGCAATGAACCCAAGCTCTTCCTATGGAGCAGGTGCTAGCTGTCTGGCAAACTTAGAGGCTTTTCGTTTTCCAATCCAAGATCCAATTTCATAATGAAACAAATAGATCTTCAACTCTAAGCTTCTCCCATTTCAGGAGGTAGGGCTGCAGACTCCATTATTCACTTCTTTTCTTTCTGGTCTGTCCTGCAAATTAGAATCTCCATTCATCAGGTTTCTCACTCATTTCTCGAAATTTCTCTATCCTTGTTTTTTACATCATCGCGAGTAGTTTTTCTTTCCTATGTAGAAAGTACTTTATTTCTAAGAAAAGATTTCTCAACCCTATTCTATATAATCGTTAAAAGATGAAAAATTGCGGTAAATCTTGCTTTACATAAACTCTAAACCATATCCTAAAATCGCTAAACCTTTAAAAACTTTAAACCTTAATTAGAGCGTACGCGGATGCAAACGTATTCGTACTCCAATAATTTTTTTAAATTTACGAAGTAAATAATAAATATTAAAATTAAATTTATTTATAATAAAATTTATATAAAATTATAAATTTAAAAAAATAATTTCATCATTTACTATTTATTATGTATATTTAAAAAAATTAAAAAATTATTTATTATGTAAATTAAAAAAATTAAAACTTATATTTTTATATAAGCATTAAAATGTATTTATTTATTTAAAAAATAAATAAATATACATAATAAAATTTATTAACCAATTTTTTTTTCCTTTTGTTATTTTTTAATTTTTTATTTCTCTATTTATTAAAATTTACATAATAAATAATTTCTTTATTTTTTTAAATATACATAATAAATAATAAATGATGTAATTAATTTTATTTTACTATAATAAAATTTACACAAAATTATAAATTAAAAAAATAAAAATAAACTAAAAGATAAAATAAAAAAATTGACAATTTTACCTTCATCACCATTCTACACTTCTTTCACGTTATAAAAATAATTCATTCTCTAAGATTTTTTAAGTTTTCACACTTTCAATATTTCAATTTCTTCTATTGGTGAAAGATTTTAGTATTCCAACTACAATAGAAAACATAAGTGAGTTTTTGTGCTTTTATTTTGAATGATTTTTGATTGATTTTTATTCATTCACATTTGCATGAAATTTATTGTGGTTAATATTATAATTTATTTGAGTTGTATATATAACATTAATTGTAAAATTTTGTTCGTTAAAACACCAAAAAAGCACGAAAACAAGTCAGTTATGGTGAATGAATTAGAAAGTTGTTTGTCGAAAAATTATGAATTGAAATGGGAGCTAGTGCCCTTTGCCCGAGCAACCATTTTAAATTTTTATTTTTAATTTTAAATTTGTATAAATAATTTTTTTATTAATTAATTTTTTAACATTTTTATTAAGTAATTTTTTTTGAATTTGTAGTAATTTAAAGCTGGTATTAATGAATTTTTTTAATTAATTTATTTGAATTTGTAGTAATTTAAATTTTGCATTAAGTAAATCTTTTTATTAATTAATTTTTTTGAATTTGTAGTAATTCTAAAATTTGCATTAAGTAATTTTGTTTATCAATTAAATTATTTTTGAATCTGTACTAATTTAAAATTTTCATTAAGTAATTTTTTTATTAATTTATTTTTGAATTTGTATTAATTTAAAATTTTCCCAAAATAAAAATAAATATTTTAGTAAATTTAAATAAATATAAATTATTTTTTAATTTTTCAGGTATGACTGAGATTGTGTCGATTGGTATATGTCACGGAGGATCATGAGTTACAACATCGGACGGTTCTAAAAAATACCGTGGTGGAAGGGTCTTTCTTCTACCTATTCTAAAAAACATTAAATTCCAATAATTATTACACATGATATACGACTGCACTTAGATTAATTAAGCGAAATTCACTATCTATATTAAAACAAATTTTAAAGACATCGAGACCGAATCCATTATATATATGGATACGTAGATGACTCTGATGTAAATGTTTTTGTGACCAATATTGTGGTTACAGAGTCTAAACATCTCAGTGTGAGGATGCGTCGAAGGGGTGACGAGCGGGATCATTCCGTAGCACGCAACTGCCACAAAGGGAGATACAATCGTCACATGGATCATGCGAAAATCTCCCAAAGGATCAAGACATGTACATATACATATTTCAAAAATTTTAACATTTTTAAACATAAATACAAAGTTAAGAAGTCGTACTTTTTTAATTTGTTATCTGAAAAGCAAGTCATTCTCATCATTTGCCTCCAAGCGTATCTACACGTCAAATTGATGAAAATGGTTTCGATTTCGTGATTAGATTTCTTAACTATATGTATTAGCTTCACCAAGCTAACACTAGATTCTCTACACTTAGAAAACCTAGCTAATCAATAGGAAGATAAGAGAAAGAAACCCCCTTCAATCTCTTTCTTTTCTTCCTATTTCTTTTTCTCTCTTTTACTTCTTTCTTCCTTTTGTTCTATGTTCAAAACAAATCATAAATTGAGCTCTAAACAAGAATGAAGCTCTTAGGAAAAGGAAGTGAAAAGTTGCATCAAAGACTTAGCCCTTTAAGTCTTTACTTTATCAATTCAATTACTAATTGAATTCCAAATTCACCTTTACGAATAATACCTACATGTCTTTTAATTCATTAATTGAATAAAATCATTCCATGTGTCAGGTGGGTTTAATTAATATTAATCAAATTAATATGTTAATGCAAGAGAGAGAAAGATACATATATTATATTATTACTTTAATAATATATGTATATATATGTAATCATTATATAAATATTTTATATTATTATTTTAATAATATAATTAAGTAATGATTATAAAAATTGGGCTATTTTTGGATATATATATATATATATATATTTGGGCTTGAAATTTGGGCTTTCTATTTACTTGGATGTGGGCTTAGGCTTGGCTTTCATATCCATCCTAAAATGGGCTTGGATGGGTGCTTAAAGGTGGGCTTAAATTTGGGCTTAAAAATAGTCTTGGGCCATGCTTTTAGTTTTTGCATTATGACCACATATTTATAACTAATTACTTATCTTCCCACACTTATCACGAATTAGCACATTAGCCCTTCCAACTTTGAAAACCTTTTGTTCTAGTCCACTCATACTTTATAGTAATTTACTATATAAAAATTTTGGACCATTACACACTCAAACTCCTTCAATAAGGATAATACCTAACTCATTAATAATGACGCAAATCAACATGTGACTAAGGATCTCTCTAACCTTCTGTAACACTCGAGTTTTTTTTTGTGGAACTCATAGCTATGATTGTAAATATACTTGTTAAAGTATTAGATGTTAAAATTTTGAGAAGTAATATAAAGTAAATCTATAAGGGTAGAATTGGAATTTTATTATTAACAATGTTATTTTTGGTATTTTAGCTTATGGATAAATATAAACATATGTAATTAAGTGGACACAGTGTTATATATATATATATATATATATATAATTTGGGCTCAATTTAATTAAATTAAGCCCAAGCCCAAGCTTACGTATGTGTGTATATATATATAATAAATGGGTCAAAGCCTAAGCCCAAGCCCAAGTATAAATATTTATATATATATATATATATATATATAACAAAGTAAAATAAATAAATAAAATATTAGGTTTTACTTAAATTCTCTACAAAAACCTATCTATCCATTTTCTTTAATCCTAACCATCCACTTGTCACAATTCTAAGTATGTTTTATAAAATAGATAAAGATGAACAAAAAAGGTAAGTTAGTGAAAAATGTGGTGGCTAAATGTTGTCCAATTGGATTTGGTTAAAGCTATTCTAGCCATCCATGTGTTTTATTGATTAAATTAATTAATATTTTGTGTTAGTTAGTGAAAAATGTGGTAGAGAAAAGATGATCATTGGATTTAATTGAAGTAATCCAAGTCATTCATGTGTTTTAAGAAAATTAGAATTAATTAATATATAATGAAAATTGGGTGAAAAAATAAGAGCCATTGAATTTGATCGAAGTAATCCTAGTCCTTCATGTATTAATGAGTTAAAAAGGTTAGTGTTTAACATTTCAAATCAAAAATGCAAAGGAGGTATACGTATAAGGCAAAATAGAAAAGGAAAAGAGAGCGAAAGAAAGAAGAAAGAAAAATGAGAAAAAAGAAAGAATTGGTAAGTTTCTTTTAATGATAATTGGCTTATTTTAGTAAAGTATGTGTAGTAAGCTTGCTTTAATTAGTATTATTATTTTGGTGTAGTAAGTTAGTTAATTGTTAATGCTAAAATTGTAATAGAAAATTAGTATTATTTGGGTATAGCATGTTTAGTGAATTGTTAAAGGTAGATTGTAGGAGAATTTGTATTATTTATGTTAAACTATGCTTAGTAGATTTGAAATGAATATTGTTACAAGTTGTATATGATGTAGAAAATTGATAAAAATTAGAACATTTGTATGTCATAGGATTGTAGTAAGAAATTAATTATAGCATGTTTAGTGAATTAAATTAATTGTAGTAGGAAATTAATTGTAGCATGCTTAGTGAATTAAATTAATTGTAGTAGATATAAACAAAGTAATATTATTAGTGTTAAATGGTCATAAGAAATTAAAGAGGGGTAAAAAAATTGATAGTGTTAAATTGAAGTATGAAAATTGAAAATGGGTGGAAAATATATATACATATTGTTGTAATAATTATTACTTGTGTAGCATTCTTAGTAAATTAATAATGTTAAATTAAAATTAAGAAATTAGAGATGGATAAAGGATATATAGTTAATGTTAAATTATAAGTAAAGAGATAAATATAAATAATGTATTATATGTGTTTATAATGACTTAAATTGTTATTTGTGGATTTGAGATGGTGAGTGGTGTAAGTTGGTGAGGATTTGAAATGGAATTGTATAAATGTTATATAGTGTTTTAAATAAGAAATTGTTATTATATTAATTGGTGGAAATTTAATGAAAATGTAGTAACAAATATATATATATATATATATATATTGATGTTAGTTTTGGATTTGGAATGGTAACTTGTTGAAGTGGAATTAAATTTCAGCGATTTCGATAGGCCGAGTTTGTTTGTAAAAATAATTGGGAGTGCTCGGAATTAATAATGTGGGTGTATTGAAAAGTGAATTGGTGTAAAATGGTAAAATTGACTGGTTTCAAAAATTTTACGCCGAATGTGTTTTTCTAAAAAATTGTTATAATATGCATATATATATATATATATATATTTATGTGTATGTATGTATAAGCATATATGAAATGATGTTATGGCGTAAATATGGTAATAAGTCTACTTCAAAAAATTCGTGAAGTGTGAAAGTTTGGAAATGTGAATGTCGTAAAAATGTAACAGCAAGAAGTGGCGTGTAACTAAAATAGGTTGTGTAATTTGATTGTTTTAGGTACACACCATTGAATACAAACATACTCGGAAAGAACAAAAAATAAAAGTAAATAGATCATGCATGCATTTTAATGTTTTTGAAATTATGCAATACTCGATGTTGTGTAAAATGTATATATTAATGCTTTGGTATGCCAACATGAATTTTATGAAATGATTCTTGAAAAATTATAAACTTAAATGTTATACGTCGATATCGCACATAGGAATTGATTATGAAATGTTGTCAATGTGTGAAAATTTGAATAAAATGCATTTTTATGGCTTAGTTGTTAATTTTGTTATTCTGACCTAACCGTATCTCGTGTTAAAAGCGAGACTTGCAAGCTAGTAAGAATTATGTTTAGCGCACCGTGCATGTTTTTGTTATATGAAAATTTGAATGACTGCTGTATGCGGAACACGTGATCACGTTCTAAATCCGAGTTCCGTAGGTGCAGGTGACACTAACTAACTAAGCCGTTCTGATAGTGTTTATGTTATGAATAAAGTGTATGTGATAGGAAAAATTTGAAAATGTTTTGGTTATTTATACTATCATATTGTGTTATACATCAATTGTTTAAAACATTTACCTTTTGTACTGCATCGATATATAAAACCTGCATGATTTGCTTACTGAGATTATATCTCATCCTTTATTGAAAAATTTATTTTTTAGATAATAGCACATAAGGATGACTAAATATATAAGCGAGGGTACTAGGTGTATTTGAAGTTTTTAGATATATGTGATTGTAGGTTAGCTAAATAATATGTATAGACTTGTAGACTACTATGAATATTTTGGATATGTAGTTAATAAGCTATTTGTATTACAACAAGTTGTATTGTATGTATATTTGTATGTATAAAAAAAAAACAAATTATTAACTATAACTGTTTAAGTTTTATGTAATAAAATAGTAACATTGTATATAGTATATGTGAGTATATAATTGTAGTTAATATGAAACAGGTGTGACACCTTCATCTAATTGAACCATACAATGGAGTGACAAAGAAACTGTGTGAAACAATAATGGTTTACATATTAAAGATATTGGAAAATTCACATTACATGCACATGGCTCGACTATTTACCTTAAACGTGTTCTATACTGCCTACAAGTGGTCGTTATGTTGCTTATATGCCCTAGATCCAATAGGGACAAAAATGTAATTGTACATTATTGCATTGATTAATAAAATTGACAATTTATTTATAAGTTTTGTCTATGTTGACTACTTATATATAAAGTCCTTAGAATGAC